>KE371177.1:0-14454 GCA_000418225.1 Zizania latifolia | reverse complement strand
AACGCCATGCGGCGCAACGGTGCACGTGACGCGCAGTGCCGGGCTGGCCAGTGTTCCATCAACAGAGGACGGCGGGAGACGCACCACACGAGGGCCACTACGTAGGGATTGGCTGACGCGTGTTCACGTGATCTCGCGTGTGCGCAGCCATGCCGTTGTGGCGATAGTGGCTGGCGTGCGGGTCCCGCGCGTCAGCCACACGAAACAGAGAGTAGCGTTCGGCTAGAGGTAGAAGAAGACGTTGGGGCTATAATTTCTCCGGCGTAGATCTTCTTCGGTTCAACTCCGATCGACATGAAACTTTAACAGAACATCTTAGATACTAAGATAATCGCATCCTACGGATGGATCGACAAGAAAATACACGGTTTCACCGGAAAACAAAAGGGGTAATCTAATAAGGGGTCGGCACATCGGGCGACGGCGAGATTCCAGCGATGAACAGAGGGGTTTTTCACTGAAGTAGGGTCTTTAGAAACTGGTCCAAAGACTCAGATCACTGGTTTGATCCTCGGGTTGGCCTGGCGACGAGCGACCTGCACCATGTTGAGCGATTCTCGTTGCCAGCCAGTTTCGATGAAACAAGCAACGAACTAAGACATGGAACGCACTACGTATACCCTAGGAATGCTGTAGGTATGGTGAATCAAACGAAGATTGTACCTCAGGGCGAATCGGTTGGAGGTGGCTCACGGCGGCGACAACCCGAGCTCCGGTGAAAGGCTACGGAAATGGGGTTGACGGTCCACCAGGAACTTAGTTAGGACATACACGTATAAAGAAGGAAGACACGGAGGAAGGACGAAGAAGCACCGGTGTCGGAGAGTAGCATCACTTCCCTGGCAGCGCTAGGGTTGTGGTGCAGGTGGCCTGGTGTGGAGTAAACGGAGCGGAAGGATGGTATTTATACACAACGGGGAAGGTTCGCGAAGGTGGGGGGAAGAACGGCGAGAGCCCTTAGCGTGGCGCGATGACACGATGATGTTAGTGGGTTGGTGGCGTAGGCGGGCTTGACCACCTGGGGCTATCGAGATACGGAGGCCGACAGTGTCACGCCTTTGGTGTGAAATCGTGGGAAACCTGGCGCAAAGCAAGGAGGGCGGACGGGCGGCGTGGTCCTAGCGTACGGGCATGGACGCAGGCGCATCGACGTGGACAACGAGGTTTAGCTGGCCGGGCACGAGCGGTGCATGGGCGTGGCTGGTGTGGCGTGCTAGCACGGCGCGCTGGGCGTGGCCGATGGGCTAGCAGTGCGACGGCGTACGATGCGGGGCGAGCTGGCGTGGCCAGCGTGGCACGGGCGGCGTGGCGTGAGGTGCAAGCGGCACGGTCGGATGCACAGCCCTGGCTCGGCACAACTGTTCGGTGTGTTGCCTGACGCGCGGCTAAGGCTGGCGCAGTGCAAGGCTGCCGTGGTGGCCAAGCCGGTGCAGGGGCTCGCTGACTCACGGTAGACATGGCGTAGAAGAAAGGTGTGGTGTGAAATGGTTGGAGCGCGTGACACTACTACAGAAAACCCTATTAGTGACAGGTGATAAACTTTATTAGTAACGGGTAAGTCTTCCGTCACTCTTATCGTGTCAGTGATGTAACATCATTAGTGACGGATGGCAATATTTATCCATCACCAAAGGGGGGCCTATCGGCTCACCTATTAGGGTTTTTTAGTAACAGGTCGTAATGTCACCCGTCACTAATATTATGGTCATTTTGAAAAAATAATAGTTTTTAGACTGTATCCTGAATCAAAGTAATAGTTTTTAGGCTGCATCCTAAATCAAAGTTAGGATTTGGCAGCCAACATATCTAACATCATAGACAATTCATCACAGAAGATTCATAACTAAATTAGTATCACATATATTAACTTCTAACTCGTTATCTCGAAGAACATGGCTAAAACAAAGTTTCATAAGAGCATTTACTAACTTCTAACTTCTAGCGACATCAAGAGCTTGAATAGTGTCCTACGGAAATTCTCTCTGTCTACCCACCATGAATTACTTAAGGCTATACATGTCTAGTTTTGTAGCCTCTTTTATGGTCACCCTGTACTCCTTCTCTCTGAAGAAAAAAGAATCAGTATAATATGCACAATGGTTATCAGTGCAAAAAGGAAGATGGATAGGAAGACATCGTATCCTAAGTTTACACCACATACATGACAGTCTCAATTCCACTATTGTTGATGCTGAAATGGAAGACACATACTGTGCCAACTTCTAACACGTTATCTCGAAGAAATTGGCTAAAACCAGTAGTTAGGTAGCACCGTCCATCCGTGAATTTATGCACCACAATTGGGACTGCCTTAGACCCTGCTGCTGCCACTTGAATCTCGGTGGTGATCTGCTGGTGTAGGTGAGATGTGATGTACTTCTCACAGTACTGTCTTAAAAAGTACTATAACAATAAAATTTAAACAAAAGTTAGTTAGATAAGGTTATCTGTATAGATGATCTAGTTAACCACCGACATGTGTAAATAACTTACCATCGACTTCTTGTTGATGATCGCGTTATTTATTATGTAGACATATAACCAAGTATCAGAGGATAAACCTGCCGAGATGTCTTGCAGGAGAACCTTCCTTGCTGGAGTTACATCTGTTGGATTGCCAAAATAACAGATGTGCTTCAATTGGTCCATTTGGTCGGTGTCGAACTCCTTGGCTATCTGCTTCTCCTTCTTCTCCGCAACATTGCTAGGATCCTTCCCTGACATTATAATAAAACCATGTTAAGCACATAAACAAAACAAGCATGTCTAGTAAGTAATGTCAGTTCTCTATATATACCACTATCGTTGTCCTCTACTTTTATGGCTGTTGGGGTCTTCTCATCACCAAAGTTAGTGTAAAATTTGGCCATCACTGTCAATGGGGCCTATCCCATTGTTATTACCACATAGTCCCCTTGTGTTAGGCAGCCTCTTTACTAAATTCGGGCCACCCTTTGTGGAGGCATATCCTGCTTCCACAACTCGCAACCTCAACCTCACTGGTGCACCCATCTCTTGTCAATATCTTAAGAGTGTCACCAGCACGAATGTTATTGATATCATCAAATCTTTTTGATAAAAACTAAAACAATAAGATAATGTCATATCAGTTTGTTAGTTTTATTAGCACATAAATAATATATGCAATGTACAATGTATAAACCTGATGACGCCCTCCATTGACTAGATGATTGATCTTTATGAGGCAACTATCAGGAACATAAGTTGGTACCATAGGAACATAATTTGGGAGGCTTGCCATATCCCTAATTCATGTTATATTTCACAATGATAAAAAAATATAATAATACTTGCGAAATATTCACAAATTCACTAAGCAGCAAACTTGCATGAATAAACTTGCATGAATGTAACATAATGTACGTTGAATATGATTGCTCTCAGATGTCGGGCTATCAACTTAATAGCCTCCTCGCCACTAGGCTACAATTTAATTTACAGGTGTGTGTGATAACTAATTCATTAAGTAATAGTACTAAGCAATAATAATAGTAAACACGTAATGAAACTATGAAAGTCACATAATAAAAGAATATTGCATGAATAAAATATAGAAACAATAATATTAGCACATAATAAGAGATTTATGTATGAACAAACTTGTGAAAACAAAAAAATAAACCTAAATTGTCACACACATCCTCATACTAATAGCATCATCTTCATTGAGCAAATATTTCACAAATTATCCACAAAGCAACATTTCCATAAATTATCCACAGTGCAACAAATTATCCATAGCCATGTCGGAGGAGGACCTTCGGAGGAGGATGCAACCGAGGTGGTGGCAAGTAGGGTCAGCCACGCGCGACGGAAGGTCGGTCACGCGCGACAGACGGCCGAGACGGAACGGACCACGCTGGGGCCGGCGAGGAGCACGATGAAGGCGACAGTGGCAGTGAGAGGCTAGGGTTAGGGTTACACGAAATAAAAGCGTGCTGATTCACTTCGAGGCCCGCCTATTTATAAACATCATTAGTGACGGACGGTAGTTTCTATCCGTCACTAATGATCTAGCCATTAGTGACGGGCGGTAGTTACCGCCCGTCACTGGATCATTAGTGACAGACGATAGTTGCCGCCCGTCACGCTCATTAGTGGTGGGTTATGATTCAACCCATCACTAATGGGTGTGCCCATTCTTTAGTGATGGGCCTAACTACGACCCGTCACTAATAAAGCAATATCACCAACGTATCCAAAACGGTCCGTCACTAAAAGTGTATTAGTGACGCCCATCAATTATCCGTTAGTAAAGCTCCGTTACTAAATACTGTTTTTGTGATAGTGTGAACCTGCTGTTGGTGCATGGCCTGGTTTGAAAAGGAAGCTGGGGTATGTAACTTCGGATGGAAGGAAGACATGATGATAAAACAGTGTTGTTTTGGGAAAGAACAAGTGACCAGAAAGTATTTGTAAGAAATTGTTTTGTGATTTGTATCGAAGATTTAAAACAAAGTTTGATTAGAGTGTTTGAATCAAATTGATTTAAACTTAGTCTGAATAGGACAGATGTGGATTTTGGTTTTGAATTTGAATTTTCAGATGAGAAACAATGTTTCTTTCTTCAGTTTTGTATTTTTGGGAACGGAGGTTTTGGACCAGGAATAGTAAATTAAACTCTATCGTTTTGCTGTACATACATATATATGTATATACGTATATGAGTTACAAGAGTAGGGAATTTGGATTAGTTGTTTTGAATTGGAAATAATATCTCCGGACGATGAACAATAGTTTTCGGATGAGGGTTAATATCTTTGATATCGAGTTAGGGTTGAGGTTTTCGTATTATGAAGAGTGATTCCAAGTTTAGCAAGGTGGTGATGCTCTAATCTAGTGAAAGTAATCTTTAGGTAAGAGATGGTAAAGTAGTTCTATGATTATAATAGAATCAGAGTGGCTTAAGTTTTGGAATAAATTGTATGAATTTTCAAGTTTTAGTAGATTGGTTCTTCGGATGATGAACAGTGGTTTCGGTTGCAATCGGTAGGCCAAGTTCATTTGGGTTTTAGGGCTACTATGATATACTTATATATATATGTATGTATGTATGTATGTATGTATGTATGTATGTATGTATGTATGTATATGTATGTGTATGTGTATACGAGTGAGTCGACAAGGTCACGAAGGAACTCAAAAGGAAGCTCTAGACGATGAATAGTGTTGTCAGACTAAGAATGGTATTTCTGGGGAATATTTTGAATTGAAAACTTTGGAGATCAAGGATTGACTCGAAGGAAAAGTAAGTTTTTTTGAGATTCAACTAGAGTTGTCAGATGACGAATATTGTTTTTCAGATAAAGAATAGCGTGTACTATTCCTTTGGAGGAAAAATTCATTTTGGCACTCAGTTTCCTATCAAAGAATTCAACTTTTAAAATTAAATTTTTGATTCAAATATGTTTTTGCCAAATTTCTAAAATCTGGATTTCACACCGTCACTAAAGGTAGCTCTTTAGTGACGGGTCTAGATATTCACGCGTCACTAAATGTCGATTTTTTATTTCAGATCTATTCTATATAGCCACGTTTAGTTTCTTTCAGTTTAAATAAGGTGACGATTAGATTCAAGGTGGTAGTAGAGGGGCTCTTCCCATCGTGTTTGTCGTCATCCCAAGGTGCTTTCCATGTGGTCATTGTCGGTGAGGCCACTATCCCGAGCCATAATAGAGGAGGAGAGACAATGATGATGAAGAAGGAGGAGGAGAGGAGGCGACAACAAAGAAGGAGAGCAGGCGGTGTTTTTAGACTAGTGTTCTTTTGTCCGTCCAAATTTTCAAAATTTTTCATATGTATCGGTCTTTAGTGACAGGTCTACAGAACACCAGTCACTAAAGGTAGGTCTTTAGTGACAGGTCTACAGAACAACTGTCACTAAAGGTAGGTTTTTAGTGATGGGCGTCAACATTATCCGTCACTAAAGATCAATTTAGAATTTGACAGTTTGAGATTCCTCATTAGTGACGGACATCGTTGAGGCCCGCCACTAAAAGTATATCTTTAGTAATGTTTATAAACACATATGTCACTAAAGGTATATTAGAGACGTGTGTCTTTCATCCGTTATTAAAACTACGTCACTAAAGGTTATTTATGTGGTAGTGTGCTCGCATTGACAAAGGCAGCAGAGGCGGTGACAATCCAAGGACATGTCAGAAGGACGAGAAAAACTACAATTAGTTAGTGTTGGACCCAAAATATCTTCTAGGTACTTAAATTTAGACACTCTATAAGACAAATATATTTAAAGAGATTTACATCAAGAAGAAAGAACTAAAAACTATATAAGAATTAAATTTTAGAGCTTCGATGCTCTTACAGGTCACCTCCCCACCCAGTATAAACTCCGATCCTGAGATTAAAGTTAGCTTGCATGCTAGCATATTTTGTATGCAGTACGTGATGACCCTTCTGATTACACATTTTTGTTGTGAGACCTGGTTTTTGTATACAGTAAGATCATAACATCACTAATAGCAATTTTTCTGAGAGCAAATTAAATTAGTTCGACACAAATACATGCAGAAAATTAGTTCGACACAAACACAAGAAGAACGCAAGTTCGGCACAAATACAAGAAGAAAATGTGGTCGGCACAAATGCAAGAAGAAAATGTGTTCGGCACTGCAAGAAGAAAATGAGTTTCACAAAAATATAAATAGAAAATAAATTTTACACAAATAATGTCAACTATTGTTGTGGCCTTAAAGGGACAATACTATACAGTGACTGCTGAGTGATGTACGTACAAACCAACACAATTCTAGAAGATATATTTATCGCTTATATAAATAATATATATATGACATCTTATGTTATAACTGTAAGTCTAATTGATAAATAATCAAAGCTACTTTTTTTAAGTGAAAAATTATTAAATATTCTAATAGAAGTTACACGCTCCAAGAGCATGCAGCCCTTCAAACTGTCAACTTGGACACGAGAGACGGACAAATAGCATTATATCATCTATGTTATTTATATGCAGTCTGCAATAATTATTTAAATTCACTAAACAAATAGCAAGGCACGGCGACACGCGGAGGCTTCAGGCGACGCGTGCGGCGGTGGATCAAGGCACGGCGACGGCGGGCGGGCGCTGCGGGTGACTCGGTGCGGCGTTGTGGGCGCGAGTGACGGTGCGCTGCGAGCGCGAGAGGCACGGCAGGGCGCTGCGGGCGGTCGGTGGCCAGCGCTGCTGCTTGCGACGATTGGTGGAGGTCCAGCCAGAAACCGCGTGCTGGCAGCAGCAGTCCTCCCTGCGGCGACGGCGCGGCACGCCTGATGTGGTGGCGCGACAGCCGTGCGGCGGTGCCGGTGGCCATGCGGTGGCACTCCGGTGACCCGCTTCCAGGCGGTGGCGACGGTTGGCTCTGGCGCGTGCGGGCACATGAAGGGGGCTGTGCGGCGGAGTGCTGTCTCCGACGGCAGAATAGCACATCCGACGACTACTGTCACAACGTCTTTTAGGACGATCGGCTCGTGATCATGCTATACAGTTTGTCGTCATGTCGTGTTTAGATAGTAGATTAGATCTAATCAGTAAATGCGATATAGACAGTAATTGAATGCAAACATACTGTCGATTGTCGGTAGATTGCTTTCTCCTCTACGTAGAGCTTCGTACTGATAACGTGTTGAGAAACCTGGCTCTGCTACCTGCGTAGTCCAGAGCTTATGACGACGAGCGAGACATATTATGTAGGAAAAAAGTGACTTTCTTTATTGATCTGATTTCTTAGTGGAATACAATGAGGGAGTGTCCCTTTATTTATAGCCAAAAACCCTAAAGATAAGCATGTCCAACTGAACTCCGATTTTCGTGTTAACCGAATCGGTTTCTTAACAAAAACAAGCTACAAGCAGTCAAGTTTTTACGAGACAAATTTTGAACGATATAAAATAAAGTATCTGATGGAGGAAGTAGATAACATCATGTAAAGTTCCAAAAGAAGTTTGCTAAGATTCTGTTTCAGAATGAATCTAGTTTAAGCAAGGATAAGCTTCCAAATGGGAATACACGCGATTTTTGATGAACTAGGCCTTGTATGAGACGAAGTATCATAAGAAGGAAGTTCTATTAAATTAATATATTGAATTAGTAGTGTGTTATGTACCCCTAGTTTCTAAGTGATATAGATAATATAGAAACTAAATACATATAATGTCTAGCATTGAAACTACCTAAAGCTACAACAATATTAGACCAGAATAATGGGAGACAATCCATGGTGTTCTCCTAAATGGAGGGTCTGACCTCCCAGTATAAATTACATGCGAAATGAAAATGTATTTGACACAAGTATAAATTAAAAGAAAATGTATTTCACAAAAGTATGAAATGAAAATGTTTTTGGCACTTAAGTATAAAATGAAAACACAATTAATACGTTTTCATTTTATATTATTAGTGACAGTTGAATCATCAGCAAGCACGAGCCAGCGTTGGATCAGTAGTAGTGCTGCCTTTGTTGTAGGATGTTGGCGATGGAGTGAGAGCTGGTCAACTTCAAATGGCATTAAATACTTATGCCCTGTGTTGCTGGAGCTTAAAATTCTAAAAAATAGCTAATAAGTATCTAGCTAATAAGAATCTAAATAAGCTAGAGTTCTCTGGCTTCTTGATAACAGTTTATTTTTAGATTATGTATGTATTAAGTTGCACAATATCAAACAAGAATCTTAACCATTTATAAAGATATAGATTTTGTGAGTCAGTTGTAGCTATCAGACTCTCTCCCAGGGGATTTAGAGTCTTCGCGTATCATATGCAGCTGCAGGGGCGGAGCCACATTAGGAGGGTGGTTCATCGGCACTCGGGTCTAAAAAATAAATAAGTGTTTAGCAACTTATATTGATCATATGCACATGCTCGAAGTCTAATTTGTACACCCTCTAGCTAGAAATCAATCTAGAAATATCTAAACAAAATATGAATAGTTAAGTGATTCACTTTTTTATTTTTCGCCAACTCCACTCTTATACATCTGGAATAATTTGGTGCTCAATTAGGCATTAAAGAGTATAGTAATGTGCATCTCGATCTCACGGATCTCAAAGCTTGATCTCATAATCATGTCCTAGCAGATGAACAAAACATTACAAAGCATTACAGATATGTACGAGACGAAAGTTATTTTGCTTCCTTAAAACCTGGAATATGCATGCATCATCAACATGTTAGTCGATCTGATCGACAGAGTGACACAGATGAGATAATGTGGGTCGACTTGCAACATTTGCTTGCTCCGGGCGATCAACAGGTCCTCGTATCGTACCGCTAGATGTGTCGTGTCGCCAAGAGATTTTCTACCTAGGTTATCTGGTTGCTTGCCATCTCATTGTCAATGAAACATATATACACAGATGTCACTAGTAGCACTTTTGTTTGAACAATTGGATTTGACACAAATATAAATGGAAAATGTATTTGATGCAAATGTTCAAGGAAAATGTATTTGGAACAAATGTTCAAGGAAAACTTATTTGACATAAAAATAAAAATAAAATGGATTTCACACATTTGTAAAAATAAAATGGATTAGTTTTGGGGACATGTTATTTTTTGAAGTCATTTAGAGTATCTGTTGGAGCTAATTTTGTAGTTGTAATAAAAAAATTAGGGAAGAGAGCTCTTTAGAGCTTCTTATGGAGATGCTCTAATAGCATGTGAAAATATATTTATAATTTTACATTAGTTCTAATTTCAACTAAAATCAATGATTCAAATTAATATAAAGTATTCCTTTAAATATTGTACCCTAAGAGAGCCTCGAAAAATTATCACTTCATATGAGGTAGAAATGGACTAGCTGTCATCCTCTACCTACTCCCTCGTCAGTAGATGAGCTTACATCACTTCTCATATTATATTCTCCTGTAAGGTTTATCGCGCATGTAGGAAAAAACTATTGCTGCAAACAATCCACCACATTATTCCTCGGTTTCTCCCACCGTCGACCCCTATGATGCCACTGGATCCGTTGACGTTGGGCGCTTTGTCAGGAGTTCTCCCACCGGTGGTCGGCCACTTTTCTTCCCTCGGTGGCAGCTCCGTTAGCATGGGATCCCAAGGCAAGTCTCGAATCAGAACAACAGCGAGCTCTTGAGGCATGGCGTTTCTGCAACGAGCAATCATGGCGCCGATGAGCCAATCTATCATCGATGCTCGTGGTGCCAAGTGACAATCCAAGCACATGTCAGAAGGACAAGAAAAACTATGATACCCAAAATATATTCTAGGTAGTTTAAGAGATACATATTTAAAGATATTTGTATCCAAGAAAGAACTAAAAACTATATAGGAATTAAATTTTACAGCTTCGATGCTCTTACAGGTCACCTCCTTCTATTCCTTCCTCGCTGCGGAATGGCATACATACAGCCGGCAGGCAGCACGACAGGCGGCAAGGAATAGTTTTCGTTGCATGAGTAAAACCAAGCAATCATTAACAAGGAGCCGACATGCAGCAGTTTGATTAGATAAATCGAAATGTTATAATTAATTTCTATAATTATAAAAAAAAATTAAGGATGGTCTATTACCTTCTTAGAAAGTAATAGTCACCATTTAGATTTATAAAACTAAATAGTCCTTATTATTTTAGATGTACTTTAAAATTTAGCTTTTATCATAGCTGTGTGGTTTTATTATATTCGTGTTTGAAATTGGAGCTAGCTAACGCCTCTAAATTTAGGCAGGCGCAGGAGCGAAATAATTTATTAGGCACAATAATTTCTACTCCTATCCTTAGCGGAGAACTTACTCCTGCCTCATCTTTTTTCAATCTACTTAGTTAGTGTTTGGTTTGATGACAAATATAAATATGATATGATCATCCATAAATTTAGAGATAAAATGATACATGTTAGTGTTAGATATAATAATACATGTTAGTGTTTGGTTGGATGAATGGAACGAGACAATTTTTGTTTGGTTAGGTGAATATAACTTAGATGAGATAAGTCTAAATTTAGTGGAATCCACTTGTCAAATATATTTTTTAACAAAAATATAATCATATGAGATCTTATTTTATAGATTAAATTATAATGAATACAATGATGTAATTAGATAAATGATTTGGGAGGAAAAATCATTTGAATATTTATAAACGAAAAATTAAATGTGCATCATAACTAATCAAGAGATGACACATCATCTCATCTAATATTGGATGGACTTATGCAGAAAAATTTTCTAAATCCATCCATCTAGCATATTGAATAAATATTCTTCTCGATAGCCATCCCATACACGTTTGCACTCTAACCTAACAGTTGACTGTATGGAATGATTTTATTCTATTTGGAGATATCCATGCAACCAAACGGATCCTTACCCTCCTACCTATGTCACCGCCTTATCGTCCACAAGTCACAGCCACCTCATTATCACTCACCAACGGTCAATTAATCATCCTCGCATACTCAATACACATTTGAAGCACTAATACGACATGGACATGAAAGATTTAGTCTTGTTTCCTTAGTCAGGCCCGGGCAAAGGTACGGATATTCTTACTCAATGTAGCCCCGCTGGTCCACTCGCCACCCAGTATAAACTCCGATCCGATCCTGAGATTGAAGTTAGCTTGCATGCTAGCATGTTTTATATATAGTACGTGATGACCCTTCTGATTACACATTTTCTTGTGAGATCAGGTTTTTGTATACAGTAAGATCACACCATCACTAATAGCAATTTTTCTTAGAGAAAATTAAATTAGTTCGACACAAATACAAGCAGAAAATTAGTTCGACACAAACACAAGAAGAAAATTTGTTCGGCACACATACAAGAAGAAAATGTGTTCGACGTAAATGCAAGAAGGAAATGTGTTCGGGACAAATACAAGAAGAAAATGTGTTGGGCACAAATGCAAGAAGAAAATGAGTTTCACAAAAATATAAACAGAAAATAAATTTTACACAAATAATGTCAACGATTGTTGTGGCCTTAAAGGGACCAATACTATACAGTGACTATTGAGGTTTGTACATACGAACCAACATAGTTTCAGGAGATATATTAATTTGTCACAAATATAAAGGGAAAATGTATTTGACACAACTGTTGGAAAATGTATTTGATACAAATATAAAAATAAAATGGATTTCACACATTTATAAAAATAAAATTGATTAATTTTGGAGACCCGTTATTTTTGGAGTCATTTAGAGTACATGTTGTAGCTAATTTTATAGTTGTAATGAAAAATTTAGGGAAGAGAGCTATTTAGAGCTTCTCTTGGAGATGCTCTAATATCATGTGAAACTGTATTTGTAATTTTATTTTACTTTTAATTTCAACTAAAATCAATGGTTCAAATTAATATAAACTATTGCTTTAAATATTGTACACTAAGCAAGTCAAAGATAAGGATATTCTTACTCCATGTAACCCCACCGGTCCCCTCGCCACCCAGTATAAACTCCGATCCTAAGATTGAAGTTAGCTTGCATGCTAGCATATTTTGTATACAGTACGTGATGACCCTTCTGATTACGCATTTTTTTGTGAGATCTAGTTTTTGTATACAGTAAGATCATATCATCACTAACAGCAATTTTTCTGAGAGCAAATTAAATTAGTTCGACACAAATACATGCAGAAAATTAGTTCGACACAAACGCAAGAAGAAAATTTGTTTGGCACAAATGCAAGGTGAAAATGTTTTTGGCACAAATGCAAGAAGAAAATGTGTTCGGCACAAATGCAAGAAGAAAATGAGTTTCACAAAAATATAAACTGAAAATAAATTTTACACAAATAATGTCAACGATTGTTGTGATTCTATTTTTCGCCAGCTCCGCTCTTTGGTGTTCAATTAGCCATTAAAGAGAATAGTAATGTACATCTCGATCTCATGTATCTCAAAGCTTAATCTCACAGTCATGTTCTACCAGACGATCAGAACAATACATATGCGTACGAGAAGCAAGTTAAATTGCCTCCTTAGAAGCTTGAATATGTATGCATCGTCAACATGTTGGTTGATTTGATCGATAGAGTGATAGAGATGACATAATGCGTGTCGACCTACAATATTTGCCTGCTTCGGGCGCGATCAATACATCCTCATATCATACGGATAGATAGATGTGTCATGTCGCCAAAAGATTTTCTACCTAGGTTATCTGGTTGCTTGCCATCTCATTGTCACTAGTAGCACTTTTGTTTGAACAATTGGATTTGACACAAATATAAAGGGAAAATGTATTTGACACAACTGTTGGAAAATGTATTTGATACCAATATAAAAATAAAATGGATTTCACACATTTGTAAAAATAAAATGGATTAATTTTGGTGACCCGTTATTTTTTAGAATCATTTAGAGTAACCGTTAGAGTTAAATTTATAGTTCTAATGAAAAAAAATTTGGGAAGAGAGCTCTTTAGAGCTTCTCTTAGAGATGGTCTAATATCATGTGAAACTGTATTTGTAATTTCACTTTACTTTTAATTTCAACTAATATCAATGGTTCAAATTAATATAAACTTTTGCTTTAAATATTGTACCCTAAGCAGGTCAAAGATAAGGATATTCTTACTCCATGTAACCCCGCCGGTCCCCTCGCCACCCAGTATAAACTCTTATCCTAAGATTGAAGTTAGCTTGCATGATAGCATATTTTGTATACAGTACGTGATGACCCTTTTGATTACACATTTACACATTTTGTTGTGAGATCTGGTTTTTGTACACAGTAATATCATATATAAACATATGTCACTAGTAGCACTTTTGTTTGAACAATTGGATTTGACACAAATATAAAAGGAAAATGTATTTGACACAAATGTTAAAGGAAAATGTATTTGACACAAATATAAAAATAAAATGGATTAGTTTTGGGGACCCGTTATTTTTGGGAGTCATTTAGGGAAATTCAACTATTTATCATTCTTAAGTGAGTGTCATTCAATTATTTGCCACCTGTGTGGCTGACATGTGGGTCCACCTGAGTCTATGATAGTGGGCCAGAGTGGCAAATAATTGAGCGCACTTCTTAAGGGTGGCAAATTGTTAAATTTTCCGTCAATTTAGAGTACCTGTTAAAGCTAATTTTGTAGTTGTAATCAAAAAATTCAGGAAAGAGAGCTCTTTAGAACTTATTTTGGAGATGCTCTAATAGCATGTGAAACTGTATTTATAATTTTACTTTAGTTTTAATTTCAACTAAAATCAATTGTTCAAATTAGTATAAACTATTGCTTTAAATATTGTACCGTAAGAGAGCCTTGAAAAAAAATTATCCCTTGACATGAGGTAAACAAGGACGAGGTGTTACTCCCTCGTCAGTAGATGAGCTTACATCACTTCTTGTATTCTCCTGTGAGGTTTATCGCGCATGTAGGAAAAAACTATCGTTACAAACAGTCTACCACATTATTCCTCGGGTTCTTCCACCATCGATCGCT
>KE371176.1:46012-57226 GCA_000418225.1 Zizania latifolia | reverse complement strand
GGGTGGCTCGCGGGGAGCGGAAGCCTGCTCGGGGCGGCGCGCAGGGAGCCGGTGCGAGGCGGGACACCGCGTGGGACACCAATGAGAGCCACGATCTGAACGTTGCTGAGAAGATGGAAGTGGAGGGTGGAGGAAGGAAAGAGGCTATTGGCGGCGGCTGAGAATGGGAAGGGAGAGAGGAAAGAGAATGAGTTTAGGTTTAGAGATAGTTTTTATATTCAGGATAATCGGGTAAACGGGTATGGGTAGTCAATACCCATACCTGTACCAATTTACCCGTCGGGTATAAAATTGGGAATAAATCCGATCCTAATAGGGTTTTTACCCGCTGGTAAACGGGTAATCGGATACGATTGACATCCCTATGTGAAGGCCCGAAGGGCATGGGATTAAGAGTTATTGTGGCCGGAAAGTATTTATCTATTTTTTTCGTCCGGTTTTACTCTATGTCTAATGAAAAAAGAATTTAACTTGAATCTATGTATTACTTCATCAACTTATCAATACATGCATGACTATTTAGGTTCCACACCACTCTTTAATGCATCATTATTTCTAAACTAGTTTTTGCAGAAAAACGAAGTAATCATATGCTATGGCTAAAAAAACAAAACGATATATTCATGTTTTTACATCGATCGATGACGAAAATTATGGTTTTTTGGTCTCGGTGTCATACCCTAAGCACATATCATACATGGACGGAGGGAGTAGTTGAGAAGCGCATCTAATTGTTGTAATATACTCAGTATTCATTCTATATTGTAAGTGTTTTTTTAAAAAAAAAACTTTTTTGACTTTAGACTAAAAATAAAGAATATATATTTACAATATCAAATAAATATATTGTTAATACATATTTTATAGTGAATTTAATAAAAATAATTTGATGTTGCAGTTGTTTCTATATTTTTTTATAAAATTGATTAAAGTAGGTCAAATAATTTATAATGTAATGGATAAAGTACTAATTATATTTCAACACTAAGCAGTGGTTGTAGTATGATATGACTAAGATTCCAATCGCATATGTCATCGCTGACCAAAGCATCTATCACCTTGCATTACGATTAAGGGCAAATCCACCCTAAATTGTGGTAGTTGGCTTGTCGCTTGTGGTATTATAAAAGCTGAACTAATCACAAGCTTGGTAAAAGCCAGAGAAAGATAGCTCGTGGATCTGTAAAGCTGCATGAAAAGCTGGCCCTCTTTGGATTAGCTAGAGCTTCTAAAAGCTAGAGTGTAGAATCCAGCTATATCCAAACATAAATTACTTTTGACTAAAATTAGTTTTATTAAATTAATAATTAAATATGTTCGCATATTTGTTTAGTATTATAATGTTAATATGTTTTTATTGTTGATTGATCAGCTCGGTTAATTGCTGTACCATGGCCTGAAGTCACGTACGTACGCGTCACAATGTATAACCATGTGCGACGCTTTATTCTTACTTAGGGCCCAACCAAAAGTTACACGAAAATACAAATAAACACATCTGCGCATTTCCTGCCGATGCTTATGATCCACAAGTGTAGTATCGATACCATTCCATTAACAGTGGAACTGTATCTATACTCTCTTTGATCTACTACTGTTAGGATGCATGCATCTTCTCTGTAAACTCCTGCATGTATCTATCACTCTTTGACATACCATACGATCAAGCAACAACTGCTGTTTCGGCAGCAGTGGAAGCAAGAACACCATCAGATTCAGACCAATCCTGACCGTCCCATATCTCGGGCAGTGCTTCCTTGATGTTGTGAATGCTTTCCAGAGCGTGATCAGCACCTGGAACCAGCGCCGGTCTGCCGACCTGCATCGAATTTATAGTGTTTTCTTTCAACAAGAATATGAGTGCAAAAGGTAGGGAGTTTAATTTCGAATCTTGAACTGTGTATGCAGTCTTACAATCACAGTGTGCAAGCCTGCAGCTTTTCCTGAAGCTATGTTTCGAATGCTGTCATCAAAGAAGATCTGGAAATACAAGTTTTTTAAAAAAGTCAGATTGCCGTCGAATGTTCAGAAATGTAACAATCAAAGAACGCTGCCAGCGTTTGGTCACATGAATCTAACGTAAAGCATTCTTACTGTCTTGTCAGGATCAACGTTTGCAATTCGGATTGCAGCTTCCATGGCTTCAATGGAGGGTTTGCACAGAATGGGTGATTTAGGTCTGGATCCATCTGATTCCTTCAGGTCAGCTGAGAGTTCATCAGATATAGGACTCAGGGGCTTGTACAGACTATTGCATGGCAGGGCTGGTGGATTCAATGTGTCAAAGCATATTATGCCTTCAAAGCAGTCTTGTAAACCCAGCCTGCGCAGAACCTCCTCTGCATGAGCTTTGTCAGAGTTTGTGAATATCTGCGACAAGCAAATTAAAGATTATAATAAGCCTGACGGCAAGTGTTTTCTAACATATGTCCTCTACGGAAGTCAAAACTAAGGTGAATTCCCATACAATTTTCCTCTGTGGAATTGAAAGTAGAAGGGCCCTCAAAACAGGGTCAAGCCTCAGATTGTCATATGGCAATGTACCATGGACATTTGCATGAAACTCATCGTTGTCAAACTCGTAACCTAATGCCTGCAGTAACAGTTGCATGATTAGAAAAAAATCTAAAAAATAAATTTATTGGCAAGAATCAAGCAACTTTTCTCTTTTTAAAAGAAAACTGCAGAAGTTCACCTTGAGACCAGCCATTGTGGTGCCATATTCCTTGTACAGTTCCAGGCACATTTCAGCAATTTGGCCTTCTTCAATTTGCAGGTGGCGAAGCATGTAATCTGGCAGCCAAAATTACCAATTGCAGGACTCTCAGTGTTTATGAGAATACAAATACTTCATACGCATGAAGATATGGAAAATGATTAGTACTACTACACACCTTGTATATTTTTGCGACAAGCTAGATTGATGCCAGCGCTTAAGGGGTACAGGGTATCATCCAAATCTGAAGATGCCATAGCAAACAGATTCATTGGATTGTACAGATAAATTAAACCAACAAGGCCTCTGGTTTTATATGGAACGGAAGTGTGGAACATACCAAACAGCAAGCACTCATACTTCGATCCTTCAACTATAGCCTCCATCCTCAAAGATCAAAAGCTGAAAGGGGGATAGCTAACTGAAATTACTCTAATTTGAGAACCTGAGAAAAGCACACGAGGAACTTATAGACTGACAGTATGATCCTCAAGAGTAGAAGTTGAAAAAGACTCTGTAACAAGCCAGGTAAAAACAGCCAAAACGACTCAACACAAATTTCAAGTACAGAATAACCAATCAAACTGAGGCTGCAAGGCATGAGCTTCAGTTATTCAGAATCATGTTATATTTCTACAATATAAATCCTAGAGTGATAGCTGTGTACATCCGTTTGGGTGTAGAGGCTGCCAGGGCGGTTTTTTATCATTATCTAAAAAAATAAATCCTAGAGTGACAATCTTTCCAGGGCATAGAATCGATTTCTCCGAGAAACTCTGGAGGCTATGCTAGGTACAAATTTGCATGCCTGAGCATTTGTCAGGACCTTCTTGGCCTTGAGTCCTGACAACTCCAGCAAAATATTATTGTGGTTAGAATTTGGTATGAGCATCTTATTTAGGCGTTGTAAATCACATCCACCATTGTACAATTCTGACATTACCTAAGTGTACAATTCAACTTCAATCAAGTATCATCTACACAAAACTGTCCAAAACAGAAGCATGATGAATAGGACAAAACGTCTTCTGCAAGAAGAGAACAATAATACCAAAAGGAAGCCAAAGATTTAGAGAGCACAATGAGAGAGTTGATCACCTCAAAACAAAGAAGGCTTGAAGGCTCCTGATGAATGGTGCTGAAGCTACAGCTCTACTTATAGTGTCCCAACTTCCCAATGCCCTCCACTGACAGAAGAGATGAGCAGTTGCCTTGGTAGATTGAAGGCATGGCATGCAGCATCAGGAATGATCCAGCCAATTTGTTGCCCGTATCTATAGCTCTCCATCAAGGCAGGGATGCCTCTATACCTACAAAGAAGAAAGCAGGGGTAGTGTCAACCTTGAAGGCTCGCATATGCTGAGCACAAGTCAGAACTGCATGCCAGGTTCCTACAAAAGTGGCACGAGAATATATTGCACCAGTTGAAAGAATCAAAGAATATTGCATCATCTACTTTAAATACCGTGGAATTTTGCATGAGGAATATGGACGCACTTGGGTAGCAGTTGGTTGTAGCATTCCAAGTGCTGTTGTTTATCCAGCAACCTTTGTTGAAGTCACCAAGAATGGAAAAGAATAAAAGATATATAGCGAATTAGATGCCTCCAAGTCTCCATATCTAAGTTTCCCTCCGGAGCCAATACCTACCACCACAAGAATGAAGAATCCAGAGCCAGTCGCCAGGAAAATTCTCAGTATTTTCCGATTCGGCGATTCCAGGAAGTGGTCGCCGCCGGCCGGCCGCCGCCAGGTGTCACTGCCGCACGCGGCACGACGGTCTGCCATCTGCGCCAGACGCCACTCGGCCGCTCCAGTACAGGTCGCCCAGTCGAGCCGCCTAGGGCCAGGAGGTCAGGTGAGGTCCTCCTCCCTCCTAGCCGGCTAGCCGGAGGTACCGCTGCTACTAGAGTCCGAGAAAAAGGTTGCCTCGAGCATAAAAAGCGTGCGCCTTGGGAAGGCCGGCCGGTGGGGTGAAGCCGCTACGGCTACGGAGCTACCGGTCGCGCGCGGCCACGGCAACCACCGGCGGGCAAGCCATGCGGCTCCACGGCCATGGCTACTGCGTGTGGGGGAAGCCAGGTGAGTGGAGAAGGGAGGCTGTGATTCATTGTCTGAGTGTACTATTTGGTACTTTGGCTAGGTAGTTAGTTATACTCAAAGTAATCCGTTGTTAAATGTTAATGGCTCAATGCTGCCAAATCCAGTAATCCATTTATATTTATATATTCATAGTCAGACTTTCAATCAATAGATTAGTAGTATCTATCTGGCTAGTTTGTACAGTTCAATCAAATGGGACAACCAACAGTACAGGAATGTTCCTAGCTTCTTGTACAAAGGATACTTTTCAACTCTAATATCATGCTAATATACATCTATGCGCCATGGAAAGATCAAAGCAATTCAGAATTTTAAAAATATGAGAAGCTTAAAGATTAATACAGATCATGCAAATGATGTCATAGTTAAATACTTCCTCCGTCCCAAAATACAACCATTTCTACCATTTAAATTTTATCCTAAATATTACAACTTCTATAATTTTTTCTCTAAATTTTTCTATTTTACCTTTATCTAAAATACTAATTACATATAGTTCTAATTGCTTGAAGTACTAGCTAAGAGATAGTTTAAGTTTTTTTCTTACATCTTAATAAACACGCTAAAATCTAAAAATAACTATAATTTAGAACTAAGGAAGCATATGATATAGAAAGGGATATACATACATCTTTTCAGATTAGACACAAGGAAAGTGAAGCAACCTCAGCCAGTTTCCTGATCATTCTGGCACCTCTGACAAAATGTCAGATTAGAGCCAAAAAGCGATCAAATTCTTCGTGGTCATCATGCAACACTAAAGATAGGTGTGAGAAAGCTGAATCATTCAAGTTGATTAGTATGTTGCAAAATAGAAAGCTAAACTACAACAATAGCATAGGCTTAACATATTTCGAGTGATCATTTGTTCTTCATGAAGCTGCAGAAAGTGCCGGTCACAGCTTCAGCCAATCAACCCATGGAAAAAGAGCCGCTCCAGATTCAGATGGAAGCATAAGTAGATATTCTGTGAAACCCTGATTGCCTGCCCAGCATCATCGGCTTTAAATTATCATGTCTGAACTCAGAGCTTGAGGTCTTGCATACTTGTAGAGCAGATCTAGCCTTCATGCCTTGACCTGGACCACCTATGATACATTTGGGTTCCTGTTATCCAGGTAACATTAATGGACTAGGTAAGGATCCATGTTACACTTTTCCTTGCTTTTCTGAATTTTATTTACAAAAAAATACCAACAAAGCAGCATGGCAAGAAAGTGAAGAAACCCCATGTAAAAAAAGTAAAATCAGAACAAAAAAGGAAATAACACCACTCTGGCCCTAAGCAGCTACAAATGGCCATCATAATTATGATCATGGAACAACAAATATATTTCTGCCAGATAAAGAAAACGCAAATCACAACAAAATAAACATAAGACAATTAAGCAATGCAGTAATGCAACAAAGCTAGGTGTGTGCGGCGATCATGACGATTGACAACATGCATGAACTGTGCACGTGTTAGTCGGCCAAAGTAAAGAAGAGAGAAGGCATGAAATAAAACCATGGGAAACAATTCAGGGTGGCTCTGTACCTTCCCTGTAGTAGATCCTGGTAAGTTAGCCACTGGTGACAAAATCTTCGCACTGAAACAATTGAAAAACACCATTTCAGAAGTGGCTTGGATATTTTTCTCCATGTGATAACAGGTTGGTTGCTGCTTACCGCCCAGGGGAAAGTCTATCCTTAGCAGCCTTTATCTTTTCTATCGACTGATGAATGAACAAAGAGACTACGTCAAGAATCAACCATTTCATACTATGCATGAGTAAATAGGAGTACAAAAATGGGTTCATACCTTTAATACTCGATCAAGACTGAAATTGTTTTCGGTTGCCAAAAAGTTTACAAGGCCCTAGCACAGAAAACAAGAATGTTAGTCTGTTAAACAACAGAGAGCATGT
Organism: Zizania latifolia; assembly: GCA_000418225.1. Lineage (NCBI taxonomy): Eukaryota > Viridiplantae > Streptophyta > Magnoliopsida > Poales > Poaceae > Zizania > Zizania latifolia. Next base: position 50,500 of record KE371176.1, on the reverse strand, counting down.
GATATAAGCTACCACCAAGCACAACCTCCTCGTCTGGTGGGGTCCACAGGAAATCTGGAATATCTGAACAAACATTAGGTTCCTTAAACAAGATCCGAACTTCTTGGTAAGGCCAGTCTTCTGGGACACTGTATCTACAGATCAAGTAAGAAAGCATTCAGTAAAACCTACTACCTAGCATAGTAAGATTACTTGGGGAATGACAAGATAAAACTAAAAACATGTCAGTTCAACCAACTCGTCAATCTAACATAAAGTCCAATGGAACTCAAAAGTTTGAGAAGTTTTTCATCTTCCTGGTGTATAAGAAGCTTCATTACACAGAAAATACGACAGAATATTCACAGAACAGTAGACCGTGGGTATGGTTGTACCAGAGCCAAAGGTAGGTGCAACAGCGCCATGGCAAGAGCAGTAGGGAGGGTGACAAAGAGTAGCAAAGAAGGATTTACAAAGAGCTATGATAGCTTGAGAACCACAAAATGTGCCCTAGGCCCTAGCAGCAATACAAAGCATGATGCCATGGTAACATGAGTGGCTGTGGTGTGCATGGTAATAGAAGCTGTGAAGGATGTGGAGGGTGGTATGGTCAGTGGCAGAATTGAACACATTAGTGGTGTAGCTGCGCACAGGGTATGGCAGAAGATAAAGAAGAAATGGGTTCCCTTTCATAAAGTTAGTGCAATTTATTTAATAAGTATTTCTGAACTTTCTCAGAATTAAATTATCAAATATTTTGGATAATTTACAGCATTGTTAGTTCATTGCCATTGAAAAGGCATGCAATATACTATGCTTAATGCATTTTAAGCATATTATAGCATTTCCACATGACAAATCATCATTGCCATTGAAAATGCATGAGAATACATGATTAACGTTTAATTCAGAGTGCAAAGAAGCGTCTTATAATTTGCTGGCAAAACAAGCCGCTAGCAAGAACAGACATACCTCTTCTGGTTAAGATTATGCACAACTTCTTCTATGCAACCATGCTCACGAATAAGTTTCAAAGCTCTCTGTCCCCCAATACCTAATAAAAGCGAGGTGAAAAGTAATAATAAAGGACCTCAATACATTTATGGTAACGAATAGTCAAGGAAGGATGCAGCATACACGTCATCCAGTTTTCCAGCATAATGAGAAAAAGCACTCTGCAACCTTCTTAGAACTTTGAGTAGCATTTATTCAAGATTTAGCTAACAGACCCATAAATTTTTGAACTATAAAAGCAATTGCAGAAAAGATAAATTGAACCTCAAGCCTAGGACATTACAGTATTACAATTCCACAGTCCTACTGCAGATCCATTCGCAGTGGAGACTGGAGAGTGCTATGTCTAAAACACTCATGGCATGAGCAACTAATAAAGTAAGCAGCCTTTAAACTTCGAGCACCACGTGATATTGTTGGTACAATCTAATATAAGTATGTCAAAAAAGAAAACGTGATAAAACCTCTAATATTCTCGCAGTAGTCACATCCACTAAGGATACACAAGTCAATGAATTGATCCATTGTGAGTTCGAGTTCCTCCAAAACCTGGAAACCAACAAAGTAACAAACAATTACCCCGATACTCAGAAAAATGTCGAGAATAAAAACTATAAAGGCATTACCTTTGACACTTCAAATTCTATTACAGGAGATCTCTTAAAACTAAGGTCTGTTAAATGGCGAAGAAACCTTCGAGCACCAAAAGTTAGCGAGTCCATATCCTCTGAGGCTACAGCAAAGACCTGGAATTCACAACCCACAGTGAAATATAACTGAGTCATTCAACAAGGGTATCAAAGATAAAAACACATTAATCCATTTGTTTCACCTTATGATTTTGACATAGTGCTGCACATTGTGCTTCTGCCTCCTGTGGTGCCTGCATAAGTGATAAGGTGAACTGATTAATTATAACAGAGAAAGGTCACGAAGGCCAGCCAACATGATGATATCATATATTCATATTATGCCAAGCTGTTCAGTTAGAAGACGTACTACCATGTGAAGCAAAGAGAAATAAAGTGTTTCTCCTTTTATGGTAATGTCTATGTTATTCAGAACCAACTTTGGATTGCAAAAGTTTCACTATTCTAGTGTTGTATGCGTACAAATGCCCAGTTGTCCTAGCTTAAGCTCAAGCAAGGCAATCTTAAGCCAATACCAAACAGGCATCTGCACACATAAAAGCTGAGCAACCTTAACATGAATCCTCATAAGCTGAAATTCTGATGTACCTTACTTTTGTCTGAATCCATTACAAATGCACTCTATGTATGAGATCTTAAGCTTATAACAGACTTAACCATAAGCTTAAGGCCACCCAGATCATAGGCAGCCACTCTGACTGAGGCTCATGCAATTTCCTTCTTTGGGTTCAAAAGATTCCCAATATTGTACTGATTCTCTTCGGCGTTGGAAAAGCACAATGAAGAGGAAACTTCCTCGTCCCATATGTGTGATATAAAATTGATGCAACAGATTACTGATGGATTAAAGCACTAACAGTACCTGAACTATAGGGACACCCATCAAGCTTAACAACCTCTTACAGTCTTCATTGTGCTTTTTTGTAACCTGTGAATGAAATTTAAAATCCGTAATTAATGCTCTTTTGAGTTTTGAACAAAGCTCAAAATGACTTTTTTTTTGTAAGGCTTATTAAGAAAAAACATGGGAATATTCTTTCCTAAAGTTACTACACAAAACTTTTGATTGTTTCACTTGCCCAAACTGCAGGGTAATCACCTTCACAGTCCTTTTGCTAAATTTTTCAATGGAATCCTCATCTCCATCCTGTAACACGAATGACTAAGAGGTTCAGTGCAATATAAGAACCAACAAAAAAGCACAGTGAGTAAGGAGGCGGCTATAGTAATATGGTGAGGAGCAGGTGACCTCGATAGCTCTATTTAGATCCTTGGAAGCACTGTCTCTCCTCAAGGACCTGAAGAACAGTAAACATAGACTATGAATATACTGAGAATAGCAAAATCGCAAGTAAAACTGGAAGCAAAGGAAAAAAAAAACAGCATATACCTTTTTGCCAGTTCCTTTTTTTTCATGTCAGGTGGCTCACCATCAAACACAAATCTGGCATGAAAATTGACATTAATCCCTGTCAGCAGCAGTAACTAGAAGTCAATAGGGAACACATAATGCATCAAACTTACACAGGTTTTATTCCTGCTTCCAGAAATCTTACAGTCCGGTTCAACATGCCCTGTAGATGGCTACAGTTCACAGCATAGAAAGTTCTGTTATCTAAAAAATTCATGACCACAATCAGACAAAAATAATTGAGGGAGAAAAGCAAAGTGTGATTTATTTCCCTCACCTTGTGACTTCACCAGCCTCATTGGTCAGAACTTCTGTTCCTTTCCTTCCGACCACAATCTACAGAAATGTAATACCGTATTACACAACAGAATTGAATCCCCTGATGCAGGAACAATACATCAATAATCTCTTTGACAGCATAAATAATAGCACTTATCTAGTCAGATGCCGCTCGTTACCACAAGTTCATAAATGAACCAGAATACAGGAGCAATGCAAAGGCCAAAGGGCATTGGTGGCAGTGAATTCACATCATTACTCATCTTCTTCTCGTGTACATATGGATGGTTGTGCATGCCAATAGTACTGGGTTCAGAAGAAAAGACTGGATTTGCCATTTTACAGCATCGAAATTGAGGTTCCGCACAAGGCATTAACCCATTGAACTCCTAAGCATATAAGCTACAGTTCATAGACAGCATTTGCACTTGCTCAAACTTTTTCGTTGTGAAGCAGTCCCGACTCCTGACTGCACAGCGCTACCCACTTAATCACAAAAGGCAGAAAAGAGCCAACGAGTCGTGCTAAAATCCCCCAACTCGAGGCATTCCCCAACCAAATTAGCACGATAGTTGCAATACGGATAGTCTAACTGAATCGGAAGGGAGGAGAGTAAACAAGACGGGGAGGCGCCACGGCGACTCACGAGGAACTGGTAAATGCTGAGGCTGGCGTCTATGGCGACGACGCGGCCCCGGTAGTCCTCCACCCTCCTCCGCACCGCCGCACCCGGCGCGTGCTCCGCCAGCAGCTTCGTCAAACCCTATCGCAACACGCGCCCCCACGCAGAGTCAGCGAGATTGACAGACATCACATCGGGGTGCCCGAAAGGCGAAACGAGAGCGGAAAAACCAAACACCACCCCCAGGTGGGAGCGTACTACACCTTGATGCCCATGGCGACGGCGACGGCGGCGGAGAAGGTCCAAGCGCGGCGGCGCGGCGAGCGGCCTCCCCTTCTCCCGCGCGAGGGGACGAACTGACGAAGTGGATAGCGATAGGCTTCGGGCCGTTTCCATTGCGATGCTATAAATGGGCCTCCAATCTTCCGCTTTTGTCAACTAATAAACTTTTTTTTAAGAAGAAGGTCATACGGGTCCGACTTTATTTAAAAGTCACGTGACGAGGACTTCTTATGAGGTCACTCATCCTAGTA
>KE371175.1:45379-57179 GCA_000418225.1 Zizania latifolia | reverse complement strand
GTGTACAAGGTTGTCACTTGTCAGATGGTCCAGAGCTTCTTGTTGGGCTGTGAGTTTTCGATATCGAAACGTGATTTAGGACAAGTTGATCATGGACAGCTCTAGATTTCGAACATGTGTTTGGTGTATATGTAGGGTTGGTGTATGAGGGTGGTTGGTCATTGTGTGCGTTTGTGTAGGGTCTTCAATAGAGATGATCATATTTTCGCCACAGTTATTGCTTTGAGGTTTGTTCAGATCATGCTTATATAGATTAGTCATTGGCATATTAAGGAGATATTGCAATGTAATTGCAGATAAACATGCTTGGAGTCTAAGGCGCCTTTCATAGGGAGTACCTGCTAGCAAGGGCAGAGCAACATTGTTGGAGGAGTGTCTCGACACCCCTCCAAAAAACAAATTTATATTTAATATTTTAAATTGACTATATGTACACCTCTAGATCTAATATATGTACCTCCTAACCTAAAAATCAGTTTGTAAAGGTTAGTCTATGTACTTTGTCTACTTTTTGTTAGCTCCGTCTCTGGCTGCTAGTACGGTATAGGCTTATAGCCGCTGAACAATTACAGTAACACATTTTTTATTGTTGCCTGGTGTACGAGTTAATTTTTGTTTCTGTCCGATGTCAATAAAATTCTTCCATTGTTGATGGTTTTGTCTAAAAACAACTTTTCGCAGTTGATCCCCTTGTGTTATTAGTTTGCAATGTCTCCCAGTTATGATGTTACTGTTTACGTCCTGAGAATGGTCCACCATCTGTGCCATTTGGTGGTGAGCATTAGGAGCAAAACAGATTCATGTTCCCCTTGTTTAAGTATTTTTAAGTGATTTATATTTGATTCCTTGTGCAAATATATCCTATTCCCATGTGTTTGCTGGAAAAGCTTACATTGCTTGAAGTAACACAATATTCTGAAGCAACTGGACATGTCTGTGAGACAGCCATCCACTTAACTGCCATTATTCTGTAGCTTCCTGTTTCAGTACAAGCATCTCAGATGGGGAAAACGGCTGTACTGGTAAATTATCTTTGCCTTTTTAATTTCCTGGTGACCTCAAATTTTCATGCAGTTCCTCATGTAATGTTGTTTCTTTCAATAAAGTAGCTGCTGCAGTGTGATCAGCTAATGATTGTTGGACCCTTCTTGTCAACAAGGTAAATACTTAAATAACCATCAAGGGAAGCATTTGATGGCGGCTTGTGCTTGATGTTTAAAAGTCCTCATGGCGCATGGGAGGGGGACCTGTACTATCTGTGCTTTGAGCATGGCCGCAGCAGGTGCAATCCGCACGGTTTTATGTATGACCTTTATGCTCTTTTATGCAATGAATTTGTTATGCGTTGTAAACTTGTAACTGATCCTTGAAAGCTCATCACACGTTATAGTTAGCCTCTTGATCTTGTATTTGCTATCAGCTTTCGTGTAGAATGTACAGGTTCAGTGGATCAACTGTAAAACTGCGACAGCCTAACTTTTTCCCCTGGATGATGTCTGTTTTTCCATCTTCCTTTCCCCCATTAGGTGGTTATGTGTTTTCGAGGGATGTTGGGAGATAATATGATCCGACTTTTACTATATGCATACAGATATTAAATTGCTCAAAGAAGATATGGCTTAGTTTATCTACTTCAGAGCTGTCTCTTACACTATTTGTCTACATGCACAGGTGAACGGTCAGTTCGTCAGAAAGAGATCGGTTGAAGCTGCTTGTGCGAATGCGACTGCATCTATAAAATTCAACCGAAGACACGAATTGATCTAGAATTACCTGTTTGTTCAGGTACTTTACCTTACTCTTGACTGCATCATATTTTGCACGTATACAAAGTAACACATATTGCAATTATTATGAACTTGTAATAGGTCCGTCAGTTGGCCATAACCACGACATAAAACTCCTATTATTCGGAGCAACTCATGTATCATGCAGAATAAAACCAGAAGATCGGTGTATTATCATAGTCAACAATAGTCATGGCTGATATTTATGAACCCCCGTGAGGTGTTACTACCATATCATATTGCTGGCAATGAGTCAATAATACACACAGTTAACAATGCGTTTGCCTAATGACGTTGATGAATCTGCCCTGCCAAATTCCAAGACGGTCGGGCTGGAATTTTCTCGCAGGGGAGCAAGATGTCGTGTCGACATTGGGAGGGAGTTATCAGATCATAATGGCTTTGATTTGATCCGGGCATGAGAGGCACAATGCAACACACGGCAGGGGAGGTGGACTGATCGGAGCAGGCAGGAAGGCAGCAGTTCGACAGATGAGTCGGATTTTCCTGGTCTGGATTTACTCGTGGAGTAAGGCGAAAGCGAAAGCGACCGCGGGCGCGAGCAGATATTGAAGAGGAGACTGGAGACATTGAAGAGGAGGAGACTGGAGCTCAGTGTACCCAGTCCAGGTACGGTTGAACCTAACCAAGCTAACCTTATCGCCACTGTCAATTAATTTGCACCTGGTCTCTCTGGACCTGAGGGCTGAGGCCGTCGTGGTCGTGCGCGCCCACAGGCAGGCAGCTCGTGGTGCCCATCGCTGCCCGCCCGGTGGGGGCCAGGGCATCAGCTCCGCTATTCTGGTCAGGGCCACTCTTTTCATGACAGGAATGTGGCGCACTGTGCTGGCTGCTGCTGCTGCTGCGCGTACGAGTCATCAATTGCGCGCGCGATTTGCATCTTCGTCAGCTTGCTGGATGTGGCCACCTAAGCTATCGCGAAGTGACAACATGGAGAGCGTGTCGAACTGTAGATGGGTGTACTGCAGTGTTGCAGGAGGCAGACTGCTGCTGCTGCTGCTGCAAGTCTGTAAGCACCTGACCAGCAGCGCGCCCTGCTATATATTCGGAGTACATACACCTTGGATCGATCGTCCTCCAGTAACAGATCGAGGTACAACACTCTGAGCTATAACTTGGGAGTTAAATTTGTTTGGTTCATTGCACTCTATACAGGTTAGTTTTTAGCCTGAGCATAGCGTGGACGATTTTTTATGGAATTTTAAGTACCATTCTGTCTGTTTTAGATGCTGGCCTGCAGTCTTGCTGGCTCAAGGGTAGTTTTGAATGTCTGCGAGCCGACAAAATGGGTGCCTGCATATGGCTAGGGGCGTGCTTGCTGGAGAAGGTTGCTCCCCAGGGCAGGCATGCTGAGGTATCACGACTATATATTTTTATGCGCTCTATGTTCTGTCTAGAGATTTTCTAATAGCTACAGCTAATTCTAAAATTTATATCGCTTCTAAACGGTCTAGATTTTCTCTAAGATTGTAAAACTCAATAGTTACGGAATCTAAAGCTGAATTAATATCTAGAAATAGATAAATAATAGTTTCTCTTTATTTTTAATAGCTGATTAACATAATCTCAAGCTTTCTAAATAGGCTCCATATATACTAGTACCCTTGTTGGGTCCATCAAGTGTTGTACTGTTTCATCATATTCATCTTAAACCCTAAATATAATCTTAAGCTTAAGATTAGAGGAATTTTACCATTCTTGAGGAAGGAGATGTACCAAATCTGAGCCGTTGATCATACTCATCCAACGGTTGAGATTAATACAGTACCTACTAGTACATGCGTACACAGAAGATGGTAACTCAAGTGGTGGAAGAGCATTCTTGTCTTTTCATGTCAGTAGCACAGGAATGTGCAGGGCAGCAAGCTGGCCGGCGACGCGGCCTAGGGCGGCGGTGCCGGTGAGGCCGCCTGGGGCGGCTAGGAGCGCGGCTTGGCGTGGGGCGACGGGGCGGCCTGGGGCGGCAGGAACTGCAGCGGGGTGGCTGGGCGGCGAGGCCGGCGGGGCGGCGGCGGCATGCTCCATGTTTTTTCAATCGTGTCCCTACTAAATTAACAGTTAGATTTAATTTAGTATCTGCTAGTATCTTTTATCTTGCGGTACCTCCTTAAGGATGGTAAAACTTCTCTTCTAAATAGGTGTATCCTTGTTGGGTCCGTTGTACTGCTTCATCTGCCTTGGGTGGGAAGCAAGCTCTGGGATTCACCCCTCTCGTTACCCATCTCTCTCTCTCTAGCTAGTCTCCAGCATCGCAAACTCTCATGCCAAAAAGGATCATCATTCGGGCACAAGGCCTCCTCCATATGCCCATTTGAGAACTCCTATCACTGCACCTGCTCCGTATATCTTCTTTCTACTGCAATTTGCAAACCCCATTATTGTGCATTGGAAAGAAATATCATTTTTCATCATTCCGCGAAAGGGAATGTAAAAGAAATATTTCTTCCCTACCCAATGCTCAAATGATTACTTTGTTCACGTCGTAATTAAGCATTTTCTTGTGTCCTGGCACTCTAGACTATGTTTTTTTATTAAATATCGGATTTCTTTTGCTTGTTAACCGCTTGAGATCAGTGCATGGCGGCAATGCTAACTTGAGTCTACTAGCACTTAGATAGCTCGCTACCCCTCCACTCCTAGGAGCTTTATGCTGCGTGTGAGTGAGTGCAGGGCAGTGTGTGGAATCTGCAGTAACAGCTGTGATGTGGTGAGGTAGCAGTTCTTCTTGCCTTTTGCTTTTAGTTGTACTAGCTAGCTAGTCTCTCAAGTCCTCTAAATAAATATGCATGCATCGGTGTTAAACATCTAAACCAAAGGTGCTTGGTGAGGCGTCTTCTTACAGGCAGTTCAATTTATCATAGATGAAAGGGGTTTGTGTCTCTTGTGTTATGCTTGAATTAACGATAGAGAGGAGAGAAGTGGGATATAGAGAGATGGAGAGAGCCAGACTGCCAGAGAGGCTAAGGACCGGAGGGGGGCCCTTTAACTTTTCCTCAAGAGGTGTGGCTTCAGTTAAAGTAGGCAGGAATTCTGCTCTCTCTCCCTCTTGTATTAAACTGGTGAAAGCAGCAGGCTGCCTGCCTCGATTTTTTTATATGTACACCTCTCCCACACTCCTTACTCTCTCGTTTGCTCTTCTACTGCTTCTCTACTCGACCTGTTTGGTTTCTTCCTCTTCTTCCGGCCTCTATTATTCGATTTCGATAATCTCTTGTTCTTGGATTTTGCGTTTTAACGGTATGCGTGTTTGATACTTTGCAGCTCTATATCTAGCTAGCAAGAAGGACGCCGGCTGGCCCCTACACATGTATGAACACGGCCTTAATTTGCCGGACGCGTATATGAATCAGGCATGAATAGGGGGCACATAAGCAGCTCGGAGCTCATAGACGCGAAGCTCGAGGAACGTCGGATCTCCACAGCCAAACACTGCCCCAGCTGCGGCAACAAGCTCGACTGCAAACCGGTATGCGTGCATACGTGAAGTGATCAACTTCGCTTTGGCTTTTTAATTTATCTCTATGGTTCAATAGTTGCACTCTTGCACCTTGGTAGCACGAGATCCTGAGCCTGAGGGTTTCTTGCTGCCTGGTGCAACTTGCTCTGACGGAATTAATTGGTATAACTAACTGTAAGAAGGATTGGGTGGGGCTGCCGGCCGGCGTCAAGTTTGATCCGACGGACCAGGAGCTGATCGAGCACCTCGAGGCCAAAGTGAGGGAAGAAGGCACGAGATCTCACCCTCTCATCGATGAGTTCATACCCACAATAGAAGGGGAGGACGGCATATGCTACACCCACCCTGAGAAACTTCCAGGTGAGACTGTGAGAGAGATAAGCTGCTAGTCAGCTAGCAAACCATGAGCTAGCAGAAACATTGCACCCATATAGTTTTGATACTGATATATTCCTTGCCTTTTGCAAACTTTATCTTTGCTTTCCATGGAGTGATATATATTGTATGTTGGTATTATTTCGCCATGAATTATGGATCGTGGACTCGTGGTTTTGGATTTGGGATATGGCATATATTCCCTCGTTGTTCTTGATGTGCTCTCCGCTCTATTCTTAGTGTTCTCTACATGTGCTCTTGGGTATATGCAAAGAGAATTATTGTTTATGGAAAGTTGCGCCTAGTCTCATCTCCCACTCTCCTCTCTGTCATGATGGTAAGATGCTTCTGAAGTTTCCAAATAGGTTTCTTTCCTCTCTTTCTCTTCTCTTTTTCAGAGATTTGCTGCATCTGTCAAGAAACACAGGCCACCCACTTCACTCTACACCTCGATCGATCTCACAAAGCTCTATGTTGCACCTGCAGTTAATTAATTGTGCCTTGTGCTGATCGAGCAGGTGTGACAAGAGACGGCCTGAGCAAGCACTTCTTCCACCGGCCATCCAAGGCGTACACGACGGGCACGAGGAAGCGGCGGAAGATCCAGACAGAGTGCGACGTGCACAAGGGTGAGACGAGATGGCACAAGACCGGCAAGACCCGGCCGGTGATGGTGAACGGCCGGCAGAAGGGTTGCAAGAAGATACTTGTCCTCTACACCAACTTCGGCAAGCACCGCAAGCCGGAGAAGACCAATTGGGTGATGCACCAATACCACCTCGGCGACCTCGAGGAGGAGAAGGAAGGGGAGCTGGTCGTGTGCAAGATCTTCTACCAGACGCAGCCCAGACAGAGTTGGACCTCCGTCCGGGGCAGCGCCGGCGCCGCCAGTAATGCGGCCACGACTGTGCAGGAGCAGCGCAGGAGGGATAGCGGCAGCGGCAGCTGCTCGTCGAGGGACCACGAGGTGTCGGCGACGTCCTACCCGGCCGGCTACGCCTTCGCCGCGGCCATCGAGATGCAAAATTTGAAGCATTCCGCGGACCATTTCTTTACCGCGCCTCTCAGAAAGAGTTTTGAGGAGGTAAACACACTTAATTACTTAACCACTGCACATTAATTTCTTTTTCATGCATGATGCATCTTAATCAGTTTTCGGAGTGAAATGTTGGTTAGGCGCAGTGCACGTACGTCATGCAGATCATGCAAATGAGCCATGGTCCATATTCCCATGCATGCACGCACGCACGGATATATACTCACACTTTCTGTTTTTTAGGTGCAGATTGATATATATATGCATACATGCACTTTCTGTTTGATTACATGAGCTTCCTTTGTTGCGTATGGATGAGCGGTTCGGGGGTAGCTGACCAAATATGTAGAATGCGCCAATGTAAAGCAAAAGATGAGCTATACATCACACAGCATGGACCCTTTTAATTAGTTCGAGACTCACATCATTTTACTCAGATCGCAAGCAACCCTAGAAACCATCCACGGTCCACCCACCGTGAAAGCAAAAATTAGAATATATTTGGTCAATCCATTCTCTTACCAAAAGAAAATGTGTATATTTCAAGAAAGCTCAATATTATGTCCTCCTGTAACATTCTAACTGAAAGGGAATGGACAAAAGACAAATATAATGGAAATGCTATGCATGTATATATTGCATTGATTCTTTTCCATTTGCTTATATATACAAAAAATTAAGAATGCATCTGTTTGCATCGAACAGGTTGGTATGTGTGGTGATCAGGTACCCTCAGATCAGTTTGGGAGCTCAGAGCAGCAGCATGCTAACCAGGAACAGCAGGCACACCGGCCGTTGCTTGCAACCACGACGGCGGTGCCTGCCACGGCCTTCCTGATCAGCCGCCCGATGAACCCTGTGTCAACTATAGTGCCACCAGCAATGCAGCACGCGTCTGTCGTTCTTGATCATGATCAGTTCCATGTGCCAGCAATCCTTCTCCACCATGACAAATTTCAGGTGCGATTTCATCTTTATCTTATACATATTTCCCCTGAAATATATCTCTTGTTTTCTACTTGGACACTATAGGAACACATAAATGCATGAAGAATATTGCTCACATATTCAGAATGTTAAAATTAAGAGGTAACCAGCTCCAACGTACAAAAATATTTTCAGCTTTAAAAATATAAGCAATGGACTAGCTATAGATGATATTTCTCATCTAGACAAACTTAGCATGGCTTTGTCTAAAGCTCACATTTTCTCCTTCAAGCTAGTTACGCATTAATTACTGTCCTAGAGGATCCTCTAGCTAGGCAGGTTTTCTAAAAATATACTAAAACCCACTCGCAGCTTTCAATTATAATAAAACAATTCGGAGATGCCAAAAATAGTCCTTTTGTATGTAATAAACATGCATATTGCCAATAATTTATACAAGTAACTAATTGACATATATAATATAGTTTCTTTCTATTTTATATGCATGGTAGTTTGTACTTAATGTTTATTTACATATATATGTTGAGCTCTTAGATGAAATGTGTTTGTTGGTATATACCCCAGCTGCTTGGGGCCGGGGGTGGGGGTCGAGGAAATTGCATGAAGGTTTATAAATATGTATATTTCTAAACTATATATAGAGAGCCCTATACAATTATGGGAGGATTCTTTGATTGCTCGTATGTGTAATATGAGATATCACTTTGCCTTGGATTTATATCGTTCCTATATATACTTTAGGTGGACCATTATGTTTCGTTCACTGATCAAGATGTTAATGCAATGTCTCATACCATGCATGTTTATCTCAGCTCCTTGGTGGTTTTATTAATTATCCCAAGTCTAGTGTACTTCCTTTACCCTTTGTTTTTGCTCTTTACTTAAAGAGTGCTTTAGCAACTGTTCCATCCCAACATAATTAACAACCAACATGCAACTGCAACAGCAGCAGCAGCAGCAAAAGCTTGACCGCAGATCTGCCGGCTTGGAGGAACTGATAATGGGCTGCACGTCTTCGAGCACAAAAGGAGTAAGTTCTCCATTTCTATTTGATTGCTTCCATAGCATGGATCAAAGCCTATAAGAAAACATAAGAAATAATCTACAAGGCTACATACATGTATCTAATGAATAAGCATGCATGCCTGCAGATGTATATCTAATGAATTATGCATGCATGTACATATATGCACGTACATAATTAACATGCGGGACGAATGCTTGTGCCCCTTTTAAACAGTTTTAACCTGACAATATTAGTCTCAGCCTACTATGATAGTATAGTTTTGGTTACACTGATTCAAGCATACAACATATGGTGGGAAAGCTGCAAGCTAGCTATATCTTACAGGCGAGATGAGGGGTTAGAAAAGAAAGACTGCTCCAGGGGGTCCTGAGGAAACTTCAGTGTGGGGCCTCATAGTTTCTTTGTCGTCCTAGCTAGCACTTTGAAACAGGCCCTTCAGCTTGACAGCTTTTTCCTCTCATATGTTTCTCTATTTTTAAATTCGCCATTTTAGGTGTGCTTTTACAGCAAGCATGCCGATCGAGACGAGAGAGAGAGAGAGAGCGAGAGAGAGAGATCTTCAGTCCTAGTGAGATAGAAGAAACATCATGAATATATGCAAACAAGGACCACTCTTTGCTTTGCTTTTGAGTGCCAAAGAGGAGCCAAAGACCAGCATAAAAACAAGACTATACTTTCCTTGCTTTCATGACCATATAGGTGAAAATGAGAGCTTTCTCTCCGTGTCGTAGCTACACCCTCGTCGCTTTTCAGACTGTATGGCCTATAAGTATAGTTGTTTACTGTTATCTCTTGTGGAAAGAGCAAAGAAAAGGAGGGAAATATCATTCGTTCCTTGCTCCTCTTGCCCTTTCTCTCTTTTCTGTGGAATGAATTCACACTGAAACCATGCATGAGGTGATTTACAGCATCACTATATTGTGAATTCGTTTTCGGTAATTGCCGTGAACGTGTTCTCGTATTACATTTTACTGAAAGATCTTGACATTTTCAATGTATTCGTCCAGGTAATAAAGAACAAATGTATACTAAGTTAAAATTTGGTTGGATGATTAGACAGACAGTCAAGCAAATGTATAGTACATTAATGATATATGTATATTGCATGCTTATTTGATGAGATAGTTGTTGTTCTGTTGTTTTCGTAAATATAATCCAATGCCTTTTCTTGGAGGACCTTCTGACCCTGAAATAAGTGCCAGAGAGTGTTTTGTCTTGCATTTTATTCCTCCTTTGTCGTCATGTTGCATTATACATGAGAGATTAGTGAAATGCCCCAACACAATTAATATTGCTACCGTCGTAAAGCTCCTATCTTCTGGAATATAAATGAGACATTGGAACAGTTGAAAATTCTGAATTATTTTCTCTACTGACATATGAGCTGCTTTCTTTCAAGTGATACCGTTTCTCTCTCACTTATTCAACTAGCTGCACTTCACTGGAGCTGTTCCTTTTTGACCCCCTTTTCTTAATTTATTCCAGGAAACATCAATTCCGCACTCCCAAGAGACAGAATGGCCTTACCCATACTGGCCTCCTGACAGCCAAGATCATCATGGATAGTAGCTACAAGGGTGGTAAATAGTGACGATCAAATACCAAAAGAAAACTAACCACAGTCTCTTTCACTAGTGCGGTCTCTGTCTTGTTGAATATACAGTATTGCTTTCTTGGAGAACGTACGCACTACGGTTGGGATAAGAAAAGGATTAATGAGATCTGTATATATAGATCTGCCTCAATGAAAAACAAAGACCCAATTAACTGTGCACCAACACTACTCCAAGATAGAAGAGACAAAGGTGTTGAAAGAAAAGAAAAAATACGGGGGCAAAGGTATTGCTTGCGCTGACATCAGAATTTAGCCTAAACATGGCTAGATGCAGTCAATATTAATGCACCGTGATCGAAGTATAATCATAATCACATCATGGTTTATCACAGCTTTTGATGTGCATTAGAAAATTTTCAACTGTAAAAAGTAGTATTGTTTGCATGTACATTGGCTACCTTTGTCTCTCTCCCCCCTTTCTTTAGCTGAGTGTGTGTGTGTTTTCCCTTGCTAGCTAACTAACCTTGTGCTTCAAATGCATCCAGGAGGATTAAACTTAGAAGTTTTTTCCTTGCTAGAGGAGCAAAAATTGTTTAGTTTTGGTTATTACTTCTGCTACTTAATTACTTTGTAACGAGTTGAATTCATATACCAGATTGCTTTCAAGGAATAAATTTGACCTTGACATATTATTGTGGTCTATAATATGCCAGATTGTTTTTAATTAGATAATTGGTGTGGTTTATCCTTTTATGGGCTAATTGATGTGGAGTTGAGCGCGCATTGAGCAAATTTCAGGACCCAAGATGATTTTACACACATGTATGAACACTTAATTAGATGCATTATTACGCAATATAATTATACATTTTTGTAATGTTTGCATCTGCGAATGGTATAATATGCAAATAATCGAGGCTTATTCTTTTGTTCCAAAGAGCAATATATTGTAGTTTTCTACCAAAAGTGGAACATATATGTGACATATTTTTTTTTCGAAAACGACAGAAGCACCGTCGGAATATATTAAAGAGGAGGAGTTAATAATTTACAAAGCGGAAGAAATGGACAAAAAGGGAGGGAGAGGGGGGGTTAGAAGTGGAGAGAGACCAGGCATGAGGCACCAGCCTCGGACTAGGCCCTAGCTTCCTCCTTATTTTTGTGGAGGATCTCTATGGGGCTACACTCAAGGTGTCTAATTCTTCATACATTAATACCCGTTATTCAACCGGCACTAATACACACATCTAGTCCTAGGTGGGGAACCCAACCGGGACTAATTCTTCATGCATTAGTACCGACTGAGACGCACAGTCGATACTAAAATCCATAACTTTTAGTGCCAGCTTGACTTTTCAGTTGGTACTAAATACATAATTTTTTAATTATTGTCTACTGTGATCTTAGTTAACTAGTAATCATTAACATTATATTAATTTTAATTATTTATGCTAAATTCTGGTCTGTTGATAGATAACTGGTATAGTCTAATTTAATATTTCTATCCGATGTAGACAGGTAAAGTTTAATTTTATTTTCGCTGTTTTTTCGTTTAATTTGCATCGTACGTAATTTTTTATTTTATTTTATACGG
>KE371175.1:25086-39809 GCA_000418225.1 Zizania latifolia | reverse complement strand
ACACTGAAGTTGTATCACTATTAGTTTAAAAAATGGAAGACGTTAAATTTTTCAGACTTGAACGGAACTGACATTATTGTGCATGTTTCAGTACCGGTTGTAGCCACGAACCGATACTGAAGTATCAGTGTCGCTTCTAGCCACGAACCGATACTGTTGCGCATGTTTCAGTGCCGGTTATAGCCACGAGCCGACACTGATGTGTACTGCTATAAAATAGTAGAGCGAGATGGATAGTGAGGCGATTAGAACAGTGTAGTACGGAACAGTGTTGGAGGCTAAAGATTTGTGAAGACAAGATTTTAGTAAGCCATTTTGCTATTCGTTTTTTTTACCATTTAAATCGTGTGTACAGTACTTGTGGCATACGTATATGTGCTAGCACTTTCCCTATCCCATAGATTGCTTACTCGCCCACCGTCGTCCTGCCGTCTTGCCATGCTATCGTCCTGCCGTCCTGCCATCCTGCGGGCCGACCGTCTCTGCCTCCACCTCTGCCTCCGCCATCCGGCCACCTCCGCCGTCTGCCGTCCTACCGTCAGACTGTCTCCGCCTCTGCCATCGAGTCTCTACCGTCCGGCCATCTCCGCATCCACCGTCCGGCCATCTCCGCCTCCGCCTTCGCCAGTCTGGCCGTCTCCGTCTCTACCCGTGCAAGGTTTTGATGCCACCAATTCTCACATTATTTGGATTTAGGTTTTAGCTAGGGTTTATCTAGGGTTTTGTCCATGCCACCATTATTCTTGATTACTTATTGTTTCACTCAATCGTGTATGTACACTCACCTATTTCAAAAAGGATAATATGGTATTCTTGATAATACGGATGGAGTATAATTTTTAAGATAAAGGAATTTCCTTGCAGTAGCAATAATGTGAATGATAGAGTATAATTCTGTGTGTATATAATGTGAATCTCTACAAGTGAATTTTGTGAGTCTCTGTAAGTTATTAATTTTGTGATCAAGTGTATGTACCTTGGCTTGCAATTTTTGTATACAATTTTTGAGTATACTTCTGAAATGATCAAATGTATGTCCGTGCCATGCATGAAGTGTATGTATATGTTTGAGTATATCTTTGATGGCTGAAATGATCAAGTGTACGTGTATGTTTGAGTATACCTTCGATGGAGTGTATGCAAATAATGTGTGCATGTGTATGTTTGAGTATACTTTTGTTGGAGTGTATGCATTTAACAATATTCAGTTTTGTTTATTAGGATTTACACAAGTATTATTGTATTTTTTTCATCGTTGTTAAATATAATATGAATTAGGGACATAACAAGCCTTTCAAGTGATAAATAGGGCACTTCCGCTGGAAAGCGTGCTTTCAGCAGTAGGGGGTTCCAAGTGATCAATCGACTAACAGTTGCCTCCTGAAAATCAATAATCATTTCGTCGGGCGTCACCAGGTTTATGCATTGTACATTGCATATTCTATTTATGTCGTAACAAAACTAACAAACTCTTGCGATATTATCTCACTGTTATAGACTCTAAAAAAACATTTGTCGAGAATAATAACATTCATGCTAATGACACCCTTAAAATATCAACAAAAGATGGATGCACCAATTTAGTTGATGTTGCGAACTATGGATGCATGTTATGCCTCCACAAAGGGTGGGATGCATTTAGTGACCGAGTCCGCCTAGTACAAGGGGACTATGTGGGACTAACAATGAGACCCTCATTGTCTGTTACGGCTACTATTTACAATACTTTTGGTGACAAGAAGACCACGATAAAAGTGGAAGACAATGACCACGGTATCTATAGTAAACTCACATTACTTACTAGATATGAATATTTTGTTTATGTAATTAAAGTGGTTTTTTATAATTGCAAGTGAGGGTCCTAGCAATGCTGCGAAGAAGGAGAAACAGATAGCCAGTTAGGGCGACGCCAAGCAAATAGACCAACTGAAGAACATCTGTCATTTTAGAAATCAAATAGATGTGACTTCAGAAAGGAGGGATCTTCTACAAGACATCTCGACGAGTCTATCCTCCAGGACTCCCTTATATGTATGCACAATCAATCCCTCGATCGTGAATAAGAAATCAGTGGTAAGCACTTCGCACATATCATAATTGTAAACATCTATTATTGGTGAATCATCGGCCAGTCCACCCAAGGGGGTACCTAAGGTGGTGATTAGATGTTGTGTAAGAGAAACGCAACGCCTTCAAACCTGATGGTCAACTCTAGAACACAAGAGGCAAGATTTATACTGGTTCAGGCCTCCCGGAGGATAATAGCCCTACGTCCAGTGTTTTGGTGTCTACTATGATGGTAGATCTTACAATACGATACAATCAAGCTATCAAGGCTTGGATGTCAAAAGCAAGAAAAATATGCTAAGGCTTGATGATGAGCTAGATGGGTTGATGATCGATGGATTAGATGTCTCTGGGGGGTCTCGTCTCCTTTATATACTTAGAAGGTAAGTCTAACAATCCTAGGACTCTACCTTGAGTAGAACTTAGATTCCCTACCAAACTTGGGTACTAAATCCTTAATTACAAGGATTCCGGTACAAATAAACCTCTAGATAACATATCTAAAACTTAACTGCCCAATAAGGACTCCACTTTTCTTATCAGAATCAAACCCCTATTTATGGGCCATACCAGACGGTCAATGCTGGTCTTGGCCTGCCCTTGGTCTGGTCTGATAAGCCCAACTGTGAGACACCCGGGGGTCACATCCCCAATAGCAGCCCCCGAACTCTTCTCAGCTTGGTTGAAGAAATCTTCTGCAAAACAAGCTAGGAGGAACTCTCTTTTGATTTGGAACTTCAGCATCTTTATCGAACTTTGATATCCTTAAAAAAGCCTTTGTTTGCCTTCTTTTGTGTGAGGTGCACCCACACGGTGTAGCCCCCAAGTCTCGAGTTAAATGGAATATTTTGCTCGAGGGTCCAAGAATATCCTACAAATAATAATCTTCTGCTTCATAATCCTGTCTTCGTCGGGACCTCACTAAAAAGGTCGTGCTTGAAGTCTTGAACTTGTGATGAACTAGAAAGAAATTGATCTTGAATCTTTGAATAAATTGATGTTCTGTTGTTCGAGCCCCTTGTGCATCCAGTTGCTTCACGGGGTTGAGGCATATTGAGCTTGGCGAGTGCTCGAGGGTTTTTGGTCCCGAGGACTGATACCTCAGGTTGGGTGAGCCCCCGAGCACGGGAGTCCTCAAGCACACGAGCCCCCAAGCATGGAGGTCCTTGGGCGTGCGAGCTTCCGAGCATGAAGGTCCTCGGGCATGTGGGCCCCCAAGCGTGGGATCCACCAGCACAAACGATTCGAGCCATCGCGGACTTCACCTGTTGCGCCAGAAAGCACTTCGCCCTCGCATTTAATGCATGTCCAGTATGAAAAGACCGAAGAGGCATTCTAGCCCTGACCGAACCACGCGCGAAGTCAGCCAACAGCAAAGAAGTGGAACCACCAGGTTCCCTTTATCACCGCGGGCACGATGATCGAGGCGGCGTCCCAATTGTGGTTATCATGCCCCTTCTTCGTGCGGCAGCCGTGGAGATATTTAAGCTAATTCGTTTACTACCCGAAACGCACGCTACTCATTTGAACCTCTTCCCTTTTCAACCGCCAATCCTTCTGCTTTTCTTCTTCATCGTCCATCCGTCTGGCTCCTCGCCGCCTAGGCCATCACTGTGGCTACGTCGTCTGCTACCGAAAGGCTCGTTGGCTGTTCTTGTTCAAGCCGATGGCTTCTGCGAGCCCGCCTCCTTCTTCATCTTCTCTGCCGCTATCAATGGGGTGGGAGAAATCAAAGATGTCCAAGGACAAGCTGCGGGACCTGATGACAGCTGGGTTCCTACCGGAGGGGGCGGTGTCGGGGTGGCGCTCGGTGAAGGAGGAGTTTTCGATGCCAAACACCCATGAGATCATTCTATTCAAGTCTTTCCTAGAGCGGGGGCTAGGCCTACCCACGCATCTGTTTCTCCGAGGCCTCCTCCACCACCACCAAATTGCCCTCAGTCACCTCTCACCCAACTCAGTCCTTCACATTGCCGTCTTCGTGTATTTGTGCGAAGCGTACTTAGGAGTGGATCCACATTAGAACCTCTTTTTGTACTACTACATTCTCTACCACTCGATGGGGAACAACGCGATTGGAGGGGCGATGCTCCACCTCCGCCCTAAGCAGTCTGGCAAGTACCTGTGGATGCCCATCACCTCTTCAAACAAGGGATGGAAGGCATAGTTTGACTCTATGGGGCGAACCACCCTCTGGCCCTCGAGGCAAACATCGGCCCCAAACCGACATCCCTGAGAAGCTAGGGAAATCAGTGTTCCTCAACCGATGAAGATCAGGTCCGGGAGCTAGTCAACGTGGTGAAGGGGCTCCGGGCGAGTGGGCTGACCGAGATCAGGGTCACAGCCTACTTGTTGCTGTGACGAATCTTCCTGCTGTAGGCCCAGGACAAGGCAGCCTACGAGATGGTCGGGTCATTCAACCCTCAAGCTCAAGAGCCCAAGCGGATGCCCTGGACTGAGGTTGCAAAATACCTCAACTCCTTCTTCACCGGGAAGCCAAGCTTTCACCGGGAAGCTAAGCTTCCCGGATGATCTCGGGTTCACGGCGTACTGCATCTCGAACCATCGACCCTAGGTGAGCCTATGCCCTTCCACTCTTTGTTTTTGCTTCGTTTTGTCCTTTGTAGTTGTCTTGTACTGATGTTTGACCACCCACGCAGTGTGATGTGCCTAGCCACAGGGTAATGCTGTATACTTCTCACAGGCGCTGCTCCGTGAGCATCCTCGAGGGGTCGACCCACCTCACTGATGGCTGATGAGAGGTGTTAATCCATCCCATCCGCTCCCGAAGCAGAAAGGGATTGAATTTGGTTGGACGAGCAAGCGCTTGAAGCCTACCGAGGTCGGGGTGGATGGAGCCCCAGCAATTGGCCGACGCCAGCTGATCCTCAGCGATGAGGAGCCCGAGGACGGGGAGGATGCCATAATTTCTGAGGCGGCGCTGGCCTCTCCCCACGCCGTTCCAGTGAAGGTGCCCAAGCGGGTGTCTTCAAAATCTTTTTGCCTGACATCGAGGTAAGGTTAGAGTTGGTTTCTATGTGCAGCCCTTTGTCTCTATTACTAATTTGTGTTTATCTTGATTTGCAGGGTGGAAGGGGTTGACCTCCTGCTGGGATCGGTGGTGACCCCATCACTCCCGGGCACCGGTACTAGTGTTGAGGCATCGGGTACTAGGGAGGCTGTGGCCATGGCGGGCGGGGAATGCGACACGGCCCTCGTCGATGCGGGCACCATAGGCCCAGTCGCAGCCCTAGGGGGCAAGGACGTCGCCATGGCGCTGGAGGTAATGGTCGATTCTCCAACCATTGAGTCAGTGGCCGCTGTCGAAGGTGCGGTGGTCGAAGAGGGAGTTGCCAATCTCCCTGAGGGTGCTGGCTCGGAGGCTCAGCCCCCTGCCCCGATGGCTGTGGATGGCCTTGAGGTGGAGGCTGGCTCGGGAGCCCTCAACGTGGTGGTCGCAGCTCCTACATCGGTCCCAGGCACGGTGCTAGAGGCAGCCAGCCCTCTTCTGTCATAGCTCACTGACATAAGTCTTGTTTTCTTTTTTGGGTTTGTTTTTGTTTTGGGTCACTGTTCTGATAGTTTGCGTATGCTCCACAGCTATTTCGAGCACAGTATACACCAGAGATTGAGGCTCTCCGCCGCGAGCGTGATGACCTCTTGGCCCAGAACACCGATCTTTTGCAGAGGGCTATCGTGGGGGAGGCCTCTGCGGCTAGTGCCACGGTGACGACCGAGAATGCCACTCATTTGGTAGAAGAGGCCGATCGCCAAGCGGTGGCCCTGAGAGCCACGGTTGAGGAGGCCAATCGCCAAGTGACGGCTTTGAGGACCATGGTCGAGGAGGCGAGGGAGGCTGAGGGAGCCACCCGATGGGCCCTCGACGCGGTGAAGGAGTCGGCAGAGTCATCTATGGCTGAGTATGGAAGTAAGCTTTTCCTAGACAGTTACTCTTTTATTATTGTCTTGTCGTCTCATTGCCTTAATCTTCGTCGGTCTTCTGTTTGCAGGGAGGCATGACCAGGATCGGGCTTGGATCGGGGAGCTCGAGCATGAAGTGGTCGAGGTTTGCTTGGCGGTCAAGTGTGCGTACTTGCTTCTGGTCGAGGATGTCAAGGGAGAGTTCTAGGACAAGCTCGCTGGATTTAAGACTTAGCTCCACCTCCTCATCGCTGAGGCGGTGAAGGCCGGGGCCAAACAAGCATTGGTCTATGTTCAGGCCCACTTCCCAATGAGTGACCTTTGGCTGTTAGAGGGCGGGATGCCTGCCGGGGTCACCGAGGAGCAAGCCGCAGCACTCCAGTGAGAGGTGGAGGGTGTCGCTGCCATGATCGCCGGGGATATCCTATTTCTGCCTCCTCTTGAGAACCCTGCCGTGTCCTCCGAGGCCTAGGACCCTGCCGCGTTATCTCCCGAGGACCAAGATCTTGTAGTGTCATCTCTCGAGGCTCAGGATCCCGTGGCATCACCTCCCGAAGAGTAGTTGTGTATATCCTACATCAAGTGTTTAGTAGTGATCAGAAAATAACTCTGTGCTTTCGAGAACTTATGATTCCCTTTTGTGATGAAGTACGGATAACTTCTTTTGTCGTTCGCAATTTTACGTCTTAGCTACACTTTCACCTCGAGAGACTTTAGGCCATATAGTACTCAGCGTGTGGCCCTTAGGCTACACACATGCTTACCGATATCAGGTCGAACAAGACCCTGAGGGATTCACAGACTTGCTTTTTGTCGCTGCCGTGATCGCCGGGGATCTCCTATTCCTGCCTCCTCTCGAGCACCCTGTCGTGTCCCCCGAGGCCTAGGACCCTGCCACGTCATCTCCCGAGGACCAAGATCTTGTAGTGTCATCTCCCGAGACTCAGGATCCCATGGCATCACCTCCCGAAGAGTAGTTGTGTATATCCTACATCAAGTGTTTAGTAGTGGTCAGAAAATAACTCTGTGCTTTCGAGAACTTATGATTCCCTTTTGTGATGAAGTACGGATAACTTCTTTTGTCGTTAGCACTTTTACGTCTTAGCTGCACTTTCACCTCGAGAAACTTTAGGCCATATAGTACTCAGCATGTGGCCCTTAGGCTACACACACGCTTATCGATATCAGGTCGAACAAGACCCCGAGGGATTCACAGACTTGTTTTTTTAGCCTTAGCGTGCCCGAGGCGAGATCCTAAGCCCCCGGTATAGCCATATAGTCTCGGGTACGGGGAACTGATGCCGCTTATGCACCGATCCTGACGTTAGGCCTCACGAGTTCTCGAGACTACTTGGGACTTGAAGTTAGGGCTTCAGGACTCAAGCCGCCGAGGGACTTAGCTATTAGTTGGATGCCGAGAGGGCGCAAACGCTAACTCTTTTTCACTCGCCACATTGCTGACACTAAACTTAATGCAAATCCATAGGAGCACAATCATTTGAGCTAGACGCGCGACGCTTCGCTTTGACCCCCATAGGGTCTGAGCCTTAGCGATTGTGTTCAACGCAGGAAAAGAATATGATTTCACTTAGCGAAAAACTTGAACTTTATTTCATATAGGATAAAAAATACATAACTGAAGAAAGGAAGGAAGGGAGTTCGAATTGACGACGTCCATGACTCTTGACAAAATTGGGAGTGGAGTCAGATTGAAACCCTTTGATGGTGGCTCGACTCGTCATCGTTCCTTGCTGGTCTATCATCTCTCTGGCTTCAGCCTGCTACTCTTTCTGCATTATGACATCCTCGTGGGTCTTCTTGTGCCATACCTTCCTCCGGGTCTAGCGCTTTTATGGTTGATCCTTCGCGTTGTCCCTCTGGTCCTCGATGTCATCTCATCCATCCTCTTTCAAATGCTTGAACCTATGCCTCTCCTTCCGAAGCCTCCAGTTGTTCTCCTTGGTCCCTTTGCGCCTCCGCCTGGTTGACTCGGAGCGACGGGAGAAACTAGATCCAGGGGCTATGGTATAACCTTCGGCGGATCTAGACCAGGGCCTAGTGAGTCACCTAGCGAGGCGTCCTCCGGCATGTTCGGGAAAATCCTCCCGACATCAGGAACCTCGAGGTGGTGATTCTCTAAAGTTTTGGTGGAGACGTCAGATGACTTGTTCCGCTACCTGATCAGAGAGCTGGCCTAGGGCTAACTCCTGCACTGCGTCATGTAGGCGCTCCACAGATCGATCATCCTTCCATGGGAGGAAAGGATCAAGACTCTAGCTTGACAGCCGCTCGAAAGACGAAGCCGAGTCAAAAGGGATCAGCCTCCCGAGTGAATCGGCCATGTATGTCATGTTGCCTAGGATGAGTGTCGTGCTGGGCTTGGCTGAAAATTGACGTGGGGATGCCATCGGATCCTGGTAAAAGCGATGTGACCCCCTACCTAGTGCATCAACTGTCAGTGAATCACTAGCCAGTCCACCTAAGGGGGTACCCAAGATGGTGATTAGATGTTGTGTAAGGAAAGCGCAGCATCTTCGAACCCGATGGTCGACTCTAGAACACAAGAGCCAAGATTTATACTAATTCATACGTCCAGAAGGATAATAGCCCTACGTCCAGTGTTTTGGTGTCTACTATGATGGTGGATCTTACAATATGACGTAATCAAGCTATCAAAGTTTGGGCATCAAAAGCAAGAAAAATATGCTAAAACTTAATGATGAGCTAGATGGGTTGATGATCGATGGATTAGATGCCTCTAGGGGTATCTCCTCCTTTATATACTCAGGAGGTAAGCCTAACAATCTCAGGACTCTATCCCGAGTACCTACCAAACTTGGATACTAAATCCCTAGTTACAAGAATTCCGGTACAAATAAACCTCTAGATAACATATCTGAAGCTTAACTGCCCGATAAGGACTCTACTTTCCTTATCAGAAACAAACCCCTGTTTATGGGCCATATTGGATGGTCAATGATGGTTTTGGCCTGCCCTTGGTTCGGTCTGATAAGCTCAACTGTGAGGCACCCGAGGGTCACATCCCCGATATCTATATATTTGCACTTGCCTCGTCTAACTAGCTACCAACACATTTTATTCATAACAATACTTTTAAGGCAGTATTGTGAGAAGTACATCACATCTCACCTACAACAACAGACCTCACAGATCCAAGTTACAGCAGTAGGAAGCACATCAGCCTCAGTTGCAGTGCATAAAGCAACAGATGGACGATGTTACCTGACGACTGGCTTTGGTCAATTTCTATAAGCCAATGATTTAGTTGTTGGCACAATATGTGCTTTTCATTTCTACATTAATAATGGTGCACTAGAGGTTGTTATGTATGTGATATAATTTATCGTACAACCTTAAACAATTCATGGCTTGTAGACAGAGAGAATGGCCGCAGGACACTATCCAAGCTATTGGTATCGCTCTTAGGGATGCCCTAGTGGATGGTCTGCAGCACAAGCTAACTTGTAAAACATGAACTTGTGCTGCAGACCTTCCACTAGGGCATTCCCTAAGAGCGATATCAAGAGCTTGGATAGTGTCCTACGGCGATTCTCAATATTATGTCTATGGATCAATTTAGCTTGTGCTTGAGTTTGTAAGAACAATATCATATTTGAAACTTATGGAAATATTTATAGAAATGTGTTCTGATATTTTAAGTTAATATATATCATATGATGTAAGCTATGCAAATAAATTTAGCATATATGTGTATCTGGATATAGAATTAATACAACGTGGTTTATATATAAAAAATAGCGTGAAATACACAACAGTGCACCGACATTGATAATAGCCTATCAGTGCCGGTTGTATTATTGAACCGACACTGATACATACGTAGCAGTGCTGGTTTGTGACACGAACCGGCACTGATATGGGTGTATCAGTGTCGGTTCTGTTCTAGAACCGACACTGATACTTGTTGTCAGTGCCGGTTCTAGAACAACCACTGATAGCCGTCGACTATTAGTTCTGACTAGTCAGTGGCGGTTCAGAGCCCGTTACTGATAGTCATTTTGACCTGACACTGACGTCTGTTCTTGTAGCAGTGATATAGTATTTTCACCCTACTACACAAACAATAAATGATCAATATTTTAGATGTTATCAAGTGAGCTTCCCAGAGTTGTATAAACAACCGTTTATTTAGATAACTAAGTTTAAGTTAGCTTATAAATAAGCTAAAACTATGAAAAGAATATTAGTAACGTGTTTTGTGCTTAGTATATAGCTGTGTAGTTGCTTCTGTATAAATTTACTTCAGACATGTTTTATATATGTAATGAATAATTATATATGTTCTACGGATTGAAAGCCTAGCCAATTACTAATAAATTGTAGTTATTCAATATGCGAAGTTAATTATACCGTACAATTATCTTTCTTTCTACTTCGTAGCTTTTTTCTTCCTTAGGAAACCAAATCTTGATCTATTCTGTACTCCCTACACTACGAAAAAACAGGGGTTCGCTGAGTGTCGCAGACACTCGGCGAATGGTTCACCGAGTGTTACACTCGGCGAAAATACTCGGCGAATCCACTGTCGGTGAACAGGAGTTTGTCAAGTGATTTTTATCGGGCACTCGACAAACCATTCGTCAAGTGCCACGTCAGCTTCGCTGAGTGTTTAGCATGGCACTTGGCACAAAAAATGGGCTAACGGTCAGGGTGACCTAACGGCGGCTTCATCGAGTGTCACGTCAGGCACTCGGCCAAGCGACACCTGTATGCCGAGTGCCTCTTCTGGTACTCCGCAAACAGCCTAATCCAGCAACGCCCGGGGGCGTGCCATGTGTCCGGCTGAGCGCACGAACACGTGGTGTGCCCTAGGGGCTGCCCAATTTGGATGTTTGCCGGCAAATGTAGTCCGGGCACACGGCAAAAGAGTGCCAGAACGTGCCAGAATCGTGCCACATGGCACGATTCTGTGCATTTGAGGCTCTTTGCCGAGTGTTTACAAATCCACTCCAATATTTTTTTCATTTTCCCAAAAATTAGTACACTCCAGAATTCACAAATCCACATATATATCCACAACCACTCACATACAAATTGACGTCACATTCAAATCCACGCCACATTTCACAAAATCCACACACACATTTCAAACAATCCACAATTCACATCACATTTCATCAAATTTCATCACAAGTTCACATTTCACAATTCACATCATATTTCATCACAAGTTCATAAAGTTGTCCTCCATCACGGACACCACACGTTAACTCCACAAGTTATACAACTAAAAAGTTTACAACTTATATAACTTACTTATTTCGTGGCTCCCAATGATTCCAAGGGTAGGGGTGTGTGACGTATCGAGCATGCCATCGTCCATCCAGTAACAGCCATGCATCTTGTCTCCTCCTGCCCTCATGAAATAACACGTATAAGAATGGTCACAAATTGCAAAGCACAATAGCACATCAATGTGTATTGATCGATTTGGGTGCCTATATTGCTTATAATTAGAAAAATGGCAGTGATAAAGCACGTGCATATAGTAATAAGATCGTGTTGCGAGTGATCAAATATGTAGGGATATATGTATTTAGTTATTTGTTTAGTAATTTTTATGTTGAAAAATATGATTATGTTAGCATATACATACAAAAATGTGATTAATTAGGTGATGGAGATTCCTCCAGCACTCAGATTATGCAACTCGATCGATCTTATGACCTACCGTGCATCAGGGTATGTACGTGCTTGGAATATGATCTCTTTTTTTACTATGCAACCTTTCTGTACCATCATAGAATTTTGTTTTGGAAGATGCTTTCTTCACTCGGTCTGATCATGCATATATATATAGACGAACTAATGTAGTTCGTCTTTATAGGGAATAATGTTGCTGATGAGAATAATCTCTGTATAGTACCAAGAGAACATATGCATCACCTTTCCTCATAAAAATCCTGATGAACGAGTTAGGTAAAGGAAAGGTTCTTCGTTGTTTTGTTTTGTTTTGCGGTTAATGTCATCCTCACTTCCACAGAATCTGGTATAATTATATAAATAACGGTTCTTTAGTGCCGCTTCTTAAATTCGAATATGACAGTTTTTTTAATTTGACTCCAAACCGATATTAATATATATTAATAATCAGTGTCGGTTGGTGACCCTAAACCGACAGCGGTATATTAGTGCCGATTTATGTTACTAATCGACATTGATAGTAAAACTTAGACCCCTATCAGTTTCGGTTCTTATTACAAACTAATAGATCCTATTAGTGCCTATTCTAGAACCGGTACTAGGGGTGGGCGTTCGGTTTATTCGGTTTGATCAGTTTTGTTTATTTGGATTATAAAAATTCCGGTTTTCAGAAAATGGAAACCAAAACGACAGGTAAAAAATAGTAAAACCAAAATATTTCAGTTCGGTTTTTTTGATTTTTGGTTTTTACCGACTAACTCGTGGTGGCACAGATGCGTAGCGCAGCTACCACGGCCAGCGTTAGGCCGAGCGGAGTGAGGCTGGCGGTGGTGGCAGCCATGGCTGCGGTGACGCGACAACGAGCGAAAGGGTGGGCTATGGCAGTAGTGACTGCTTTAGCTTGACGGCGGTCGGGCAAGCCGCGACGGTGACGAGCGGGCGGGCTGCATCGGCGACTGTGGTGGCACGACGAGGGCATCCAGGTGGCACGAGAAAGGGCAGGCGACGACGATCACTGGTTAGCGCGACGACAGGTGGGCACGCTTCGTCAATGGCAGCTAGGCAGATGGGTGGGTGGCGACGGCTAGGGAAAAAATGGATCGGATACGGACGGATATCAGTGATATCATATCCTTTTTCATTTTTTTAGGATTCAGATTCGGATTCGGATACTCCGAATACGGATACGGAAACATATATTATTGGATACGAATACGGAGCGAACACACAGCAGATATGGATATGGTTATGGATATTTATCGGAAAAAGAAAACTCTCTAGTAGATAATAAATGTTCTCCAAATTTAGAAGTTTTTTGAGTTTCAAAATGTTTCAAAAGATTCCCTTCTTTTTAAAATTTTAAAAAATATATATTTTTAAACCTTCAAAATCTCCTAATTTCTACACAAAAAATATATTTTATTTTTCTATTTTTTCTCTCTTCTCTTCCTTTCTTCCTCTTCTCCTTTTTCTCTTTCAGCTCTTTTTCTTTCCCTTCTCCCTTTCTCTTTCTTCCTCTTTCCTTTTCTTCCCTTTCTCCTGCTCACGGCGCTGGTAGCGCGCCTAGCCATGAGACACAGTTGGCTAGGGTACGGGGCACTGACCGAGACAGGTCCAAGCGGGGCGTGCACGGCGGTGAGGCGTAGCGTCGGCTAGGCTGGGGCACAGATGAGGCAGAGCGTCAGCCAGGCTCAAAGTCTATGGACAGGGCAGCGAACGTGTTAGCATTATGCCCTAGAGGCAACATGGACACGTTGTATGTGGCATACTATGTTTATAAAATAAAGTTATTTTGTTCCTTGAAATAGAAACTATCATTATAAATCAATGAGTATGTGACTCATTCATGAGACTCATAATGTAACTGTTTTTAAATGATCCATGATCGGATATAAGTCATATGTAAAACAGATATGACTGAGATCGGTATGTGTATTGATTGATGATGATTGTCTCATGGATCATGGATATGGAGATACTAACTCAATAACATAGATATGTGTTGGAGAACAAATTTAGATAGACCCACTATGAGACACTATTGAGATTTTATGTGTCATCAGTTGGTCTCAGTAGTATTTATGTAAAGTCCTTAGACCTGAGATCATCATGGTTCTCAACATACGTAGTAGTTTACTTTGGGACTACTAAACGCTACTCTGTAACTAGATAGTTATAAAAGTAGTCGCCGGATCTGCTATAAAACATATAGTGGAATGTGAGTAATCAAGATGGAATTTGCCCCTCCTTATGGGAGACATATCTCTGGGCCCCTCGATGTAATGGATTATGGAAGTGTATGGCCATGCCGAAGTGATTAAAGAGTTAATCACATGTGTTAATCTAATACGGAGATTGAGAGAGGATCAAGCTATTGATAGGATGGCATAAATCTCATCTTGTGCTCAATCAATATCGTGAGGCAAAGGGACATGTACATGAGAACATTATAAGGTTCAGTCGATATGATCTTTACGTACACTTGGGATAATATGCCTTACTAGAGGCCACTATTAATGAAATATTGGAAATGAGTTTTCAAATATTAACCAAGCTATACGTGAACCTACAGGGTCACACACTTAACGGGTAGGAACATTGGATTTGAATTGGGCTCAACTTGGATAGAGATCCAAATGGTTTGGATAGAGATCCAAACAAATTGGATAGGGATCTGAGTAGAGTCCTAGTTAGACCCAGTAGGTCCCAAGCTAGGACGTCTATATATATGAGGGTAATGGTCTTGTGCACAACATGCCTTTGCGTGTGACTAATCTATAGCCACCACGAGCAAAACCCTAGCTGTCGCCTTCCTGAGCCCAACCACCTCGCCGATATCTTGCGTGCTAGTACACCACCGGTCGATGTTCCCACCCTGGATGTATGGATACCAGTAGAGGCATTGCTATTACTACTTAGCATCAATATCAACATAGCTGATCAGATCGGCGGTGTCATCGTCTCGAGTTTAGGCGAGGACTTCCTGATCAGATCGTCCATCTCTCGAGGACGTCATCGGCTACTTCTCGAGGACCTTGATCGGCTACCTC
>KE371175.1:3559-13657 GCA_000418225.1 Zizania latifolia | reverse complement strand
GAAGTTAACCTCATGTTAGACTCTCCCGTGTGTCGTTGAATTGGTTCCGTAAAGAAGTTGCGAGGCGAATTGTGCTCGATCTGCAAGTGGGATTGAGAATAACAGAACATGGGCTAGCAGCTACCTTTCTTGATTCTCTCTATCTTTCTCCCTCAATGTCATGTTGATCATCTAGCTTTGGTTTGTTCTTTTCTTTTAAGCAATTGTCCCCTAACCATCTTTACCTCAAACACAGATACTCTCTCTATTATACATTTGTACATTGTGAATAGTTTAACTTTGTTTAATGTCAATATTTTTCAACTTTGATTGATTTTATTAAAAAACCAATTACAACATCAAATTAGTTTTGTTAAATCGACCATTAATCTATTTTAATAGTGTATTTATTTGATATTATAAATATTAATATTTTTTTATTTAAATTTGATTAAAATCGAAGAAGTTTGACTAAAAATAAATAACTTAGAACGTGAATGGGAGGTAGTACATACAGCTGCCTCCAATGCATATATGCCATGATGTTTACTTAATTACCTAGCTATTTATGGTTCTAGTGATGGGTAGCAAAGGAAGTAATTAACTGACTTTAGGCCAATAATGGATTTGGGATTGGATCAAACTAGACCTTTTTTATGCCAACAATGAGAGAAACTAAACAAGAAGACGGCATATGCTGATGCTGGTTTATATCTATGTGATTCTGTTGGGTTGCTTGTAGATGTACACACTCAGGTCAGAAAATAGCAGCAGAATTTCTCTCCGAATATGAACAACCCTGTACATCCCATGGGCTATCGGTCACATCAGCAAATCTGCGACTAGTATACCTAACTGATCTCCGATTTTTTTTTAAATAATATATTTTTTAAAAAATCAAATTTTATACGTGGATTTCAAAATTTACAAAATTAACCTTCTATCAACACTTGGTGCCCCAATCTAGGCCGATTGGCTAGATCAGCCGGTGACCAGTTCCCTGTCGGCACTTGATCCACCGATCTAGGCCGATCCGGCCTAGATCGACAAACCATCTACCGATCTAGGCTGATCAGCCTAGATCGGTGGATCAAGTGCCGACAACCCCTCTATATAAGGGGGCCGAAGCCCTCCTCCCCCCGCCACTCGCTTCCAGCTTATTTCGCCCTCCTCCTTCCAGGTATGTCCTCTCCTCTCCTCTCTTCTCTTCTTTAGGTAGTGTATATAGTTTAGGGTAGTTTAGTAGTAGATTAGGGGTAATTTAGGAATAGATTAGGAGTAGTTTAGTAGTATTTTAGGGATAAATTAGGACTAGTTTAGTAGTATTTTAGGGGTAGTTTAATACTGCTTTAGGAGTATTTTGCTGGTACTTTAGAAATAATTTAGGAGTACTTTAGAGATAATTTAGGGGTACTTTAGTGATAACTTAGGGGTACTTTAGAGATAATTTAAAGGTACTTTAGAGATAATTTAGGGGTACATTAGGGATAATTTAGAGGTTCTTTAAACATACTTTAGTGATAATTTAGGGTTACTTTAGAGATAATTTAGAGGTACTTTAAACATAGTTTAGAGATAATTAAGGGGTACTTTAAAATTTAGAGGTACTTTAAACATACTTTAGTGATAATTTAGGGGTACTTTAGAGATAATTTAGAGGTGCTTTAGGGATAATTTAGAGATGATTAAGGGGTACTTTAGGGATAATTTAGAGATACTTTAAACATACTTTAGCGATAATTTAGGGGTACTTTAGAGATAATTTAGAGGTACTATAGGGATAGTTTAGAGCTACTTTAACATATCTTATTATGTGTAGCTTTCTTGCTCGTGCTAGCCTACGGACGTAAGACCTGACCGTGACTGCATCCACTGCTATTCCAGGTATTTGAACGTAGCCTTTGTGCATGTAGTAACTTAATGATGTAAATTTATGTAATTTCATATTTTATGTTGTTCATATATAGTATGTATAGTTAAATGTAGTTAGCTATTTTTTGCTGCTTAATTTAGCTCTGTTGGTGTAAACTTAATGTTTGCAGGCATGTCGGATAGAACATCATTTAGGATTTACTATAGAGATGGACAAATACTTATTGGTTATGATGGTGCTGACCTTAGTAGTTTTCAATGTACCAAAAATAGTTTAAGTCGGTGGTAGAGCGTAGCATCAAGAGTGTTAAGCAGTGACTGTATCATATTTTTTGATTGGATAGAGAGCAGTGGGAGTTGTATTTGTATGCCCGATACAACCGTGAGGCCGAATGGTATTTTTGGGAGATGGTTCCTGTTACCTCAACCACTAGTGGAGAGGGTATGTCAGAAAGGCGCTAGAGCAAGGTTGGGAACGGATTTTGCTTATCTATTTTACTCCTCATGCCTTTCCTACTCTAGACCCAGCACCTGAGCAAGTTGCTGGTCTGGAGTATAATTTGAGGTCGGCCAGAGTAGCCAAGTCCAGGAGGTAATCCCTGAGACGGATATAGTGCCACATTCCGGGGATGCTCTCATGTCTACGATAGCTAGGGTTACTAAAGGGCAAACTAATGAAGGGAAGGACATAAAGGCCATACCTAACTTGCTAGACAGAGAGAACCAAGACTTTAAGGAAGCAGTCGAGCAGGGTGCCAATGACAACTTAGATGAAGAAGAAGAAGCAGGAGATGGCAATAATGATAATAAAGACGAAGACGTTGTGATTCTCAACGAGTGGCAAGTATAAGATTTTGACACTCTTGCTATTAACGAGGGTCGTGACACTGGTTGGCAGTATGGACAAAATGAGGTCCAAAAGGATACGGTGTATCCTATGAAAGAAGCAGTTCAAGATACCGTGAAGGCATGAGCATTGTTACTTCGATGGTCATTTTGAGTCAAGAAGTCAAACCGTACAATGTATGACGTTGTGTGCGAGAGGAATGATTACCCATGGAGAGTCCGCGCACATCAATCGAAGTGGGGAATTTATTAGGTATGCTCAATTATTGTCGAGCATACCTGTATGGTCGATACAGCTATAATCAGGCACAGGAATCTAAGTGCCAACTACATTGTGGGGGTGATGTATTCTGAGATAGTTGAGAATCTCAGTTATGAGCCTCGAGCCTTAATACTTGACATAGAGAGAATATTTCAGTACACAATCAACAATTCTAAGGTATGGAGGGCTAAATAGAAGGTGCTAGAGATGAGGTTCGGTACATTTGAGGACTCATATCATAACCTGCCTCTCTGTCT
This sequence comes from Zizania latifolia, assembly GCA_000418225.1. Lineage (NCBI taxonomy): Eukaryota > Viridiplantae > Streptophyta > Magnoliopsida > Poales > Poaceae > Zizania > Zizania latifolia. The sequence continues at coordinate 10,441 of KE371175.1, read as the reverse complement.
GGACGTGGTGAAGAGGCACAATCCTGGCACATACTTCTCGTTCGAAGAGAAGGATGCGGTATTCTCGGAGGGTGCTAAGATTTTATATCGAGTTTTCTTTGCACTCGATGCTTGCATCTGGGCTTTCTAGTATTGCCGTCCCATTCTTTGTATGGATGTCATATTTCTAACTAGAAAATATAGAGGTCAGATATTGACTGCTATTGGTGTTAACGGTAATAACCAGGTTGTGCCAATTACCTTTGGCTTTGTGAAAAGTAAGAACTACGAAAGTTGGTTGTGGTTCTTACGACACCTGAACATTAGGGTTCTTCAGGGCAGGCCAAATATTTGTGTGTTGCATGACCGATACGTGAAACTGATCAAGGCATTCCAACATATAAAGTACGATCCAAAGGAGCCATATCCTTGGAAGGACATTCAGTCTCGATGGTGTATGCGCCATTTAGGTGCAAATTTCTTCCATCACTAAAAGAAGAATAAAGAATTAACTAATTTGTTCAAGAGATTGTGTAGCCAAAACTAAGAGAGAAAGTTCAAAGCCTTGTGGAGAAAACTTGAAGAGCTGACATCAAAATACAAGCAAGAGAAGGTCACCAAGCAGCAATCTAGAAGTGATCCAGAGCCAGAGCTAGAGCTAGAGCCACTTTGTTCTCTGCCCACTGATGATCAACAGACGATCCGTAAATAGCAAAGGATGAAAGTTCGCTGCTTCTCGGATTGAATTAAATTCGAGAATAAGGAGCATTGGTCTCTACTGTATGATACTCATGGCGCAAGGTATGGCATCATGACCACCAACCTTGCCGAGGTGTATAATTGGGTGATGTGGGGTATGCGATGCTTGCCTTTGGTTGGTATTGTGGAGGGTATAATCCATGGAACCACTCGATACTTCATGGATCGTCATACTGCTGCTTTGGTGGTGCATAGGAACGAGCGCCTTCTATATTGCACAAAAATTACAGAATATTTCATAGAGAAGAGTAAGAAGGCAACCCAACATCGTGCCATCAAGATAAGTTCTCGGGAGCTATGTTTTGAGGTGACCTATCGAGACAAAGGACGGAGAGGAACAAATCGGGATGTTATTATCCATGAGTGCACCATTACCGACACTTGTCGGTGTACCTGCAACAAACTATCTCTCTACCACAAGCCATGCAGCCATGTCATGGCGGCATGCGCTATATTTGATATGATCACCGGGGTGTACTTGTCTAAATACTTCACAAAGGAGAAGGTCATTTAGACTTGGAGCGATGAACTCCGAGGGTATAGGGTTGTCAGCTCATTCACTTCTCCACCAGATGGCACGCGTCGTTCAGTACTAGATTTCCAACGTGTCAACTCAAAGGTGGGAAGAAGAAAGACACGGCGCATTCGGAATGACATGGATGAATCTAAAGCAGGTAGACGAAAGAGGATATGCTCTTTGTGCAACATGGCTGGACACTCGTACAAGAATTGCACAGGAGCAAGCATAAGCAGGCGAGGGCCCACATGACATACAAATCACCGCACAGCACACACTGTACATAGTCCCCGAAATGTACGTACGTCTGTTACTTTACTATTATGTCACATATTGTATCTTCGTCGCTAACGAGCATTGTCTATGTTACAACCTACAGATGGCTGGTAACAATGATTTCCCTTATGAGCTTCTCTCTCTCACGATCGATGGGCACCACCGGACACGAGCACTCACATCCACTGAGGAGGACAACCAAGCAGATCTCGTGCCGCTCAGAGTCCGAATACCACAGCATCTTTGGAGCATCCATCCCTGATGGGTTGGTAGGTTTGTTAAGCAAGTATAATATCAGTTAAATTTTTATTTTCATTTCGTCATGTGACTAATATTTTCTTCGATGTAGGTTACGCGGTGCTGGCTTACTCTCTCTAGCTAGATTGGTAGAGGGAGCAACCAAGTTTCCATTCGACCGAGCTCTCATCACGGCGTGTGTCGACAGGTGGAGGCTAGAGACACACACATTCCACTTGCCTTTGGGGGAGATGATGATTACGCTGGAGGATGTGTCTTTCCTACTAGGACTTTCACTAGCAGGAGCAGCAGTTATGCCCAATGATGTTGAGTTAGAGTGGCGCGTTGACCTACATGGGCGTCCATTCGGTCCTGCCTAGCGGCGAGGCAGTCCATGAGTTCGACTCCACACATGGACCGACGTAGAGTTGGTTGCGTCAGTACCAGACATGTCATTTTAATACGGTAATAACATTGAACATTAACTTATCCTTGCTTTATACTAATGTTTGCCGCCCTTTATCAAGCAGAGCACCTAGCCCTCGATGCTGACGATTACACCGTTAGCCGCCACCTGGAGGCTTACCTCCTTTGGTTTTTCGGCTGGGTGATGTTCACCACCACGCACGGCGACAGCGTCGATAGGCATCTGATGCAGTTTGCACGGGCCATTGCCGATTCGGCGGACGACGTCGTGCCACAGTACTCATGGAGATCTGTCATCCTTTGTGCCACATACCGTGCTCTTTGCGACGGATGTCGGCGACGGACAAACACCGCGTCGATTACTGGGTGTCCACTATTGATATAGATTTGGTCGTACGAGAGGGTGCAGATTGGTCGGCCCCAGGTTGACATGGCACCGTACGCAGGGGGGCTGCCAGACAAGGACATCGACCTACCGACGATGGGCACACTTTGGTGTCGACGATGGGTCAGTATTTGTTATACTTAATCATTCACAAAAATTAATGTTGTATTGATATTTTCTCTTTTGCAGCTATCTTGGGCCCACTCTCAGACCCACCTCTCATACCCGGACTATACGACGCAGCTCGATAACATTCAGGCGCATGACTTTCGTTGGAGACCTTACCTGCCAGGCGACGTCGCCAGGCGCGTGCCTCACGGGCTCTCTGCCTTATGCACGCAGGACACAGCGTACTGGAGGACACGTAGATGCCTCGTATTCGACTTCATGATTGAGGGATATGTTGTCTACCGTGTCTGTCAATAATTTGGGTAAGCGCAATACTTCTCATGTCCTATACATGCCCAGATGCTTGCCTAGATGCACCAGTGAGCTCCTGCAGATGTACATATAAACTAGTTATCAAATCAGGATATTATCTATCATTGTAAACCATAATTTACACTTGTTTGCTACAGGAACAAGCGGAAGGGAGTCCCTAGTGGCATCCCATGGGAGGTTAGGATGCAGCTATAGGTCACGCAGTGGGAGGGTGCGCTGGAGAACCTAGACGAGGAGAAGGACGAGTACGACCCTACGACGTACCATGACTACCTTCGATGGTACTCCGTTCGCACCAGTGTTCGTCTCGTCAGAGGACAGGGAGCTGGTCCTCTACCTGCTCCTAGTGTGATGCATGGACATCCTTCTCAGATGGCCGCTGCCTAGCACGAGTCAGTATATACATGGATTGTTTAATCTCCAATGATGAATACATCATGTTTATTTGACTTGTTCTTTTACAGTTTGATCACGTGTGGAATGCACGGAACTATATCGACGGGATCATTCAACGATAGGTCAGCGAGGTTGGTGTGGTACACAATCCACTGGACTGGACGACAGTGCGAGCGGCTCTCGACAAGCTCGACACTTCTATCAGCCTCACGTCTGCACGACCACTTCCTCGTGCTGCTGCCCCTTAGCCACCTCATCCACAGCTAGTGCCTCCGATGTTGGCACCCCCTCGATGCAGCCACCCTATTCGATGCAGCCACCGCAGGTTTGGTATTCGCCGCACCAATACTACTACGATCTAGGCCCATCTTTGGCGACGGGCCCATCAGGACATGTCACACTGCTGCCATTGGGATATGGAGCACATGCGGCACCTGGTGAGTACTATACAGTCTTACACTAATTTTCATCATAATCTATCGTATGTCACTAATAACTTGTTATTTGTACAGCACCGTATCCATATCACTACCCCACGTATCACAGTCCATTTGGACCGGTAGACTCTGGTGCCGGAGGCTAGCATGACTCAGCTGGTTATGACGTCTGGGAGCGTGCCATCGCTGAAGTGTTTAGGCCTTCACAGCTTTAGGGAGCCCCACCACCGACGTAGCCGAAGGACTAGCCCGCCAAGCTACCTAGGGTGCGCCGTTCGCCGGATAGGTTTACCTTCTCGGACCAGCGATCGAGACGCACTCAGGGTAGGCGTGGTGCTTAGTATGGTATGCGGTTGTTATCGTGGGGACGGATGATTTGTACTGAACCGTTTATTACTATATGTCATACTATGTCATTATGCACTTGCTATTGTGATTATGGACTTGATAGTATCTCTAGTTCTACGTATTGTTTCTTCTTCTGCTTCTATATTATGATGCGATGTGTTTCACTTAAAAATCTGACCATGTCTTATTCTATATAGCTAGATGGCTTCCTCCTCTACTAATCTTAGGGGGACCGAACACCCGGACTAGAGGAGAGATCCTTTCGCTTGTCTCATCTCTCCGTGGACCGATCGGCCTTTGTGCCATTGCTGGGATCGGTGTCAACTAGAGACAGAAAAACGACATGACATTCATGGAACGAGGTACTTTATTTGCCCTAACGTTGAGGAGTTATGGTACCTGAACGTCGAAAGGAAATCGAATAGAAGGAGGTGTGGCTTCGTTGAGTGGGCGGATACTGAGAAACCGGTGTTTGATGAACGTTGGTTCTCTCCCAGCGAAACAAACGCACAGTACGCTACAAGGAAGGAGGAGCACGAGCGTCATGCCCAGTCCGAGCAAGGTGATTGGAGAATCAATCCGATCGGAGTGCCGCCATAGTTTCAACCCCCCTAAATGTCACTATAGAGACCGCTGCTAGGTAATGACCACAACGTCAGGCTGAGCTGCTGGCAGAAGATACTTCATATGTCCTACCATCGAGAATGACTTAGTGGTGAGCATGAGAACATTAAATTACTTCATTCGTCCATTGATTACTAACTTTGGTGTAAGTAACTATAGTTATTTGGTCTTGTAGGATAATCCAAGGCGGTATGGTTTTACCCAATGGATCGACGATTCAGGACAACAATCATCTAGAGGGCCCATATGACAAGCCGAGACTGCAGAGGAGTACACACGGAGAAAGTAAGAGCATCGGCTAAAGGTGGAGCATGTTAGTTCAAATTGAATGACAAATCCTTTAGGAATCCTCGAGTGGGAGCAACGACCTACGTGTGCCTGTGGCAGTCGTTGCATGCTAAGGACTTCGCTCGGAGGAGAATCAAGGGAAATGAGAGAATTCGTGTGCCCCAACCTACATAACTACTTCGTGGTAAGGGATCACAACTAAATCACAGCTTATTTTCGAATAATTTTCTACTGTAACACTTACCTTCCTATCCGTTACGACAGCAAAATGTAAGGAGATGCACATTCCATCGGTGGATAGATGTAGCATCATCTATGTACGAGGATGGTTGGATCACAGAGACGAAAAGTCACTTGGAGTATAAAACGAGGAAGAGGGAAGCTGATGAGCGAGCAAGGAATGCAAGATTTGATGAAGAGGAAAGACAACGGAGGGTATACCATAGGCAGCGAGAGCTCAGGTACAGAGAGGAAAGAAAATAGGCCAAACGCGCTAGGGAAGAAAGACAACGAAGAAATCAGTAGGACCTGACGTCTGTACTTCTAGTATGCCATTTGTACTCTGTTGAACTAGTTATTGCGCCTACTTTCTGTTGGATTGCTTTTGAACAGCTTCGGGTATTGTGCTATATGCATTGGAACCTCTTTATCTGCATGCACTTACACTATCTACTCACAATTTGAATATCTTACACTTTCACTTCAATACCGTATTTTACGAGAAAGTGTGTAAATTTCTCTAATTCCACATAATATTCTACAATTTTACAAATATATAATACAAAAAGTAGGGTTTTTTAAGATTGAATTTGTCAATTTTTTAATATTGAATTTGTAAAAAAATATAGGTCTCGGTCGGTATTTGATCTGCCGATCTAGGCCGATCAGCCTAGATCGACAGACCATATGCCGATCTAGGCCAATCAACCTAGATCGGCAGATGGTCTGTCGATCTAGGCCGCCGATAGGAACCTAGCCACCAGCCGATCTAGCCGATCGGCCTAGATCGGCATACCAAGTGCTGACAGAAGGTCAATTTTACAAATTTTAAAATTCGCGTACCAAATTTGAATTTTTTTTAAAAAAATGTATTATTTAAAAAAATCACTGATCTCCCATGTGGCCATGTGAGCCGACAGGCCGAGACAAAATCCTGGCCTCCAAACAATCAGGGTTAGTATCATAGCCCCTGTCTCGGCCCATTTCATATAAACGGGTTAGCACATTAAGGCTGATAAGCCAAGATATAATCCTCACTTACAAACAATCAGGGCTAGTATCATAGCCCGGGTCTCTGCCCATTTCATATGCCAATCCACGTGAAACGGGTTAGCAAATTAAGGCTGATGATCCCCACCTACAAATAATTAAGGCTAGAGTAGCTCATTCCACTCCACGTGAATAAATCGAGATTTTGAACAAAATATCAATCCATCTACATAAATTGGATTCGCAAATCTGATCTGCCAACTAATCTCGCTCTCATATAGGCTGGTGGGCCAAGACGGCAAGACACAATCTTAGCCTATAAACAATCAAGGCTAATATCATAGCACAAGATCCCAATACATATGAATTATTGGTCGAGATTTTGAATGTGAAATGGGCTGAACTACCAAACTAGCTCTCAGAAAGAGAAGGGCGGCGATTGTTTAGTAGTCATGTCATCCAACTTAGGACTGGGGATTGTTTGATGGTATCTCATCCAACCTGACAGAACAAAATCTTAACCCATCTATATTTGAAATAAGCTGAAATCACTCTCGGAA
>KE371174.1:936699-947770 GCA_000418225.1 Zizania latifolia | reverse complement strand
GTTTGGGAGGTTGGTCGGAGCTGGAGATCGGGTAGGTGGGTAGGGATGGGCCGCAGAGGGGACTAGAAGAGGAAGCGGACGGAGGCTGCGTCCAAATCCCGCATAGAATCGGTTCATAGACCACAAGGTAGTTACACACATCTCGACGCCATATGGATGGATTCGATCGCATACAGTCTGTGCACTGGGTCCATGGAGGAATGGAATATCCACTGGTGGAAATGTGTGTTCCGCCGTCTGGGCATCTGCTCCCGAGTGGACCCGGTCTATAAACCGACAGCTCAGGCACACGAATCTCGAGGCAATACGGGCGATGCGATCTCGCTTCGGTGCGTGAGGGGGGCGTACGGGGGGGGGTGTAAGAGTGAGCTGGGCTAAGGGCGAGGGGTGAAACGGTAAATGTGTAGGGGTGGTGGAAGAAATGCCGCGGGGCCGGACACCGTTTGGCGGTGGCCGCCACGAGGCACTGACAGGTGGGTCAATAGATGATATGCGGGCCCCGATCACCAGTGACGCACGTGGCGTTCGTGGACTGCGGAGAGAATCCGAGCTGCTGGTGGTGGCTTGGCTTGTTTGTTGGTTGCTGCGGCCTGCGGGAGCGGGTGGGCCCCACGGCCATCAGCTGTCCAAAGCACTGAAGCTGAGGTTGCACAAGGCATCGCAACAGTGAACAGTCCCTATCCTCATTTTCCTAGGAGAATTATAGGATGGAGTTAGTTTTTTTAAATAGGTTTAATGGAGAAAAGTGTCCTGAATATATCAGATTTTACTCAAAGGGCTACTTTAACTTAAATCCGCACACTGTATACTTTTTCTTTTCGGTGTCTGATGAATGTCTACCTGCATACCAATTCTTACGGGACGAGGATAAGAGAAATTTCTCATCCTCGAATGTTTACCTATTTTTTATGGAGATTTTCTGCGTTGACATCCGACTACTTATCGGATGACAAATTGATAAGTTTCATTTACTATAATTTTATAACATGATAATTTGATTTGTTTTTCTACCGTCACCATCTGTTTGATCGACTATTTTATTCTCTATAATCTGTTAATCTCATAAAGATTTTTTTTAGAAATTTAAGACAAATTAGTAACATATAAAAATGACTTAAATGTCCTATCTCTAATTTTTAAGTTGATTGAGTGATATTACTTAATTAACTAGAATATGTTAATTACACACACATTAATCAAAGATAACAAGCTAAAAATAAAGTTTTGTGAGATGCATTTTAAATACTAAAAATTAAGTATATTTAGGACGAAGACAGTAGATATAGTTTCTCTTATGTTGCCCAAGACATGTGACCTGGTTACAATCTAACTAACCGATGGAGAGTGGGGCGCTTGATCTTCCGTTAAGTGAATGGTGAGAAAGACACTCACAATCTGGTTTTCCATCCACAAGATCGAGGACATGCAATCGCAGCACCACACTTACCTTTCAAGATTAAATTACGATAAGGTTTCTACCCTTTAACGGCACGATCGTGTTTCACCTCGTGGCTGGTTGTGTAGTTAGTTAACACTAACACCTTATTTAACTCAGGATGGATTAATGTAATTACAACATTATCTCTGATGATGATGTTGCTACCGATCATGGGGTCTTGGTTCTTTCTGAAAATTCCCTTCAGTCCTTTTCTGAACCTCACATCAGAAGCTCTTCAGTCATCCTCTCACTTGGTTTCTTCCCTCCGAGAAGCAGCAAATAATTCAAGCAGAGCAAGGAAACTTTGCTCATTGGATGGTAGCAGCTAGTAAAGTGATTAATGTGAACCACACAGCTACATATTAGCAACAAATGGCGGCCGTAATATGACATGTTATTCTGAGTTTCTGGTACTGATGCGTAATGAGAGTCAAATCAAATGGAGAAGATAAGATGTAATTTTGGTTTTATAGCATGTGCATTCCTCTAAGAGATAACTAATACTAATATGATTTCTTATATATAAGTGATTTTGTTGTTCTTCATTTATTCTGTTTTAAAAATTGTGAGTTGTTTATTCGTGAGAAGTGTAGCATTTATTTGACAAAGTTAAATACGAAAAAAAAGTACAAAGTGACTAAAAGTTATAAAATGATTTATATTTGAAAAAGAGTTAAGAAAATTAAAACGACTTATATATTTAAGGAACTTATATAAGTAATCCAATGAGTAACAATTGAAGTTTTAGGTGATAGTTGGTGTTGGCGTAATATGAAAATATGCAATAGGTTTTGAGTGTTAAGAACCTCGAACGGTTCGAAGTGAGTCACAAGAGTTCGAACGGTGCCGGAGGCCTCCGAATAGGATAATATCCTTCGGATAAGATTTGTATTGATTGATACCTCAAGCGTTCGATCCCTCCTACCTTGCAAAGGGGAGGGTATTTATAGGCACAGTTACAACAGGGTAATATAAAGTTACCCCTACATCCAACCGACTATTACAGAGTGAATAGTGAATTTACATAGGGGTAGTTTAGTAACTCTCCATGTGAACAGGCCAAGACGCACATCGTGTAGGAGGGGACGGGGAGCCCATGGTTTCGACGTCACATCCGAGCGGTTTCGAGCTCCGAAGCCTTCCTTAACGAAAGGGGACTTCAACCTGGCGAGGGCTCCGGGCCATGGGCTTACAAGGGACTTCGAATCGGCTCTCGCCGAGGCGCTGGCCTATACCTTCGAAGGGGGCTTCGCAAATGTTGTTATTAAGGCCCCTGTTAGGGTCAAAGTATTTTCCCTCAACAGTAGCCCCTCGCATGTAGCCCTTCGGCCGAAGGGGTAAAATGCGCTTTTGACAAATAATAACCTCGAACAGCTCCCTTCGGAGCTCTGGCCTTCGGAACTTGATCACAGACTAGCCGTACACCAGTCATTAAATGAACCACAGGACTTGATGGGACACCCTCGAAACTTCAAACGACGCCGAGTGTGGACAAGGAACTTGAAGCGAACCGTCACCTGGCTAAGGCGCTCAGCCCTATTTTACCTTGGCCCTACATATCATAGACTTCGGAAGGCGCCTGTGGGGTGGTAAAAAATGGCTCTAGGGCATGCGCCGAGCGCCTCTTACCGCCTATATAAACCTCTTCACCCCCCGGGCTCATTACGCTCTCAAGCACACTTCTGCTCTCGCATTTCACAGAGCTCTCTGCTTTTAGCTTCTGAAGCCCCCAGCTTCCGAAGCCCCTCCTTCACTCTTTTTCAACGTAGCGCACTAGCTCCACCAAAATGCCGAAGAAGTCCTCGGCATCCAAGAGCCTTCCCACCGCCGGAGGGTCTGCCTCCGTGCAGGTCCAAGTAGCGGCCGCAACAGTGGCAACTTCGAAGATGGCCTCGAAGCACTATGGGCCGCACGACCTCCGGCCTCCAACGGACAAGTTCAAGCAGACCTTGGAGCTGAAGAAGAACAAGTCGATGCTGGAGTCCACCAACGATGCCTACGCGGGGAAGGTCCTTCAGACCGTCAACCTCTAAGTCTCAAAGCGCGACGTGGTCCCCATACCGAGGGACGACGAAGCTGTGGTTTTTGAAGCAACAAGGATCCGGCTAGGCCCTAGAGCTCCCGGAGCTCCTGGACCCCACGCCTTCTGAGAGGGGTTCGAAAAGGAAGAGGACGGACGACGACGAAGAGCAGCAAGGTTCATCACCGTAGCGCCAACGGGGCTCAACACGCTCTAGGGAGCCGTCCGGACCACCACCTACGGCCTTGACCGCCGAAGCTTTGGACGCGAGGCCACTGTCGTCCCTAAGTCTAGCCCCCGAAGTGGAGCCCGAAGAGGCCCCTCTGAGCGCGGACCAGGGGTCAGAGCCAGTGGCTCCGCTAGTCCTTCCGAAGATAGACTGGAGGGATCTCTTCATCCCTTTAGACTTTCCGGACCTCTCTCCCATTACAGGAGAGGTCCCAGGTGATGGAATTGTGTCCAAGAGAATTCTGGGGGAACCGGAAGTTCTGGCTGAGGGCCGGAAGTTCTGGGTTCTAGAGCATTCGGAAGTTTCGGGCCAGCCCCAGTTTCGGTTTTCTGGAGGAGCCAGAAGTTTCGGTTGGACCGGAAGTTCCAGGCCTACCTGGATGAACCGGAAGTTCCGGTTAGACCAGAAGTTCTGGGTCAAAATAAATTCGATACAGAAGATTATTTTTGGAAGTTTCGGTTAGAACCAGAAGTTCCGGTCTAGACGAACAGATTAGATCTGTTGGGCTTTAATACAGATTAAAGACCCATGACAGGGCACTATATAAAGAGAGGAGGGGCTAGAACGAAAAGGCTGCTGCTGTTGCTCCTAGTTGAGAACCTTAGCCGCCACATCTCTTCTCTCCTCGATTGCAAGTGTTGTGATCGATCTCTCCGGATCTCACGAGTGGTCTTATATGTAGATGATATATTATTGATCGGAAATGATATTCCTATGCTAGATACTGTCAAGTCTTCGTTGAGAAAAAGTTTCTCAATGAAAGATCTTGGAGAGGCAGCATATATTTTAGGCATAAAGATCTATAGAGATAGGTCGAGAAGGCTAATTAGATTAAGCCAAAATATGTACATTGACAAGGTATTGAAACGGTTCAATATGCAGAATTCTAAGAAAGGTTTTCTGCCAATGTCACATGGTATTTCTCTCAGCAAGAGTCAGTGTCCTTCGACACCTAATGAGCTGGAGAAGATGAATGCGATCCCATATGTCTCCGTAATCGGATCCATCATGTATGCCAGGCTTTGTACATATCCAAATGTTTCTTATGCTCTAAGTGTTACTAGTAGATATCAGTCAAACCCAGGTAAAAGTCACTGGGTGGTAGTAAAGAGTATCCTTAAGTACTTGAGAAGAACTGAGGATATGTTCCTGGTCTGTGGAGGTGAGGAGGAGCTCGTTGTAAATGGTTACACCGACGCTAGCTTCTAAACCGACAAGAACGATTCACGATTGCAGTCTAGATTTGTGTTCTGCCTCAATGGAGGCGCAGTGAGTTGGAAGAGTTCCAAGCAAGAAACGGTTACAGATTCAATGACAGAGGCCGAGTATATTGCAATTTCGAAAGCTGCGAAGGAGGGAGTTTGGATCAGAAAGTTTATTTCTGAGCTGGGTGTTGTCCCTAGTACGTCCAGTCCAGTGGACCTCTATTATGATAATAATGGTGCCATTGCGTAAGCCAAGGAGCCTAGGTCGCACCAGAAGTCCAAGCACATACTGCAGTGTTATCACCTGATCCGTGAGATTATAGATAGAGGTGATGTGAAGATATACAAGGTGCACACGGATTTGAACATAGCTGATCCATTGACGAAGCCTCTCACACAGCTCAAGCATGAGGCACACTTGAGCTCTATGGGTATTAGATACTTGCGTGAGTGAGTCCAGTGTATGTGAGAGAAAGTGTCTTGTCTATGCTAGTGTACATTTAGATAATTAGTTATCTTGTTCCTTGAATAAATATTTTTTACATTGATCAACAAGTGCGTGACTTGTTTGTGAAACTCTCTGTGTCACGATGTTATTCTAAATGATCCCTAATCTCATATCGTCATGTTTATAGATTAGCACATCTGTCTGATTGATGATCATGTTTCATAGATCATAGACATGGAGATGTCAAATCAGTGATGTGGACTCATGTTAGTGAACATAGAGTTGGATAGACTCACCTTGAGATACTGCTGGGATTGTTATTTTATATGTACATCAGTTGTCATATCAAATAGTGTACCTGCAGAATCCTTAGACGTGAGATCGTCATTGATTCCAGAATGTGTAGTGCACACTTAGGGGCTTCCAAACGCTATTCTGTAACATGGTAGTTATAAAGGTTGCTTTCGGGTGTGTTATGAAACATGTCGTGGGATGTGAGCGGTCAAGATGAAATTTACCTCTCCTAAATAATGGGAGAGACGTCTCTGGGCCTCTTAAGGTAGTCGGATTGGAAAGTGCATGGCGATGCCACTATGATCAAAGAGTTGATCATGATTGAATCCACTACTTGATCGAGTGAAGTGTCGAGCTATCCACAAGGGTGGCACGAATCTCGCCTTGAGCTTGACTGATGTCGTGTGGTAAATAGATTGGTGTGTGAGTATATCAAGATTCAGAAAGTATGATTTTGACTTTTTAAGCTTTCGGGGGTCAATATGTGCTGCTAGGTACCGCTATTGATCAGTGATTCGGAAAGGGTTTCTGGGTAGCGACCGTTTGCATATGAACCTATCGGGTCGCACGCTTAAGGCGATTGGATTTTAAAGCTTGCAAGAATTGGCTCTTATGCAAGTGGGAGATTGATGGAATTGTGCCCAAGAGAATTCTGGGGGGAACCGAAAGTTCTGGCTGAGGGCCAAAAGTTCTGGGTTTTAGAGCATCCGGAAGTTCCGGGCCAGCCCCAGTTTCGGTTTTCTAGAGGAGTCAGAAGTTTCGGTTGGACCGGAATCTCTGGGCCTACCTGGATGAACCAAAAGTTCCGGGTGAAAATAAATTCGATACAGAAGGTTATTTTATGAAGTTCCGGTTAGAACCAGAAGTTCCGGTCCAGGCGAACATATTAGATCTATTGGGCTTTAATGCAGATTAAAGGCTCGTAACAGGGCACTATATAAAGAGAGGAGGGGCTAGCACGAAAAGGCTGCTGCTATTGCTCCTGGTTGAGAACCCTAGCCGCCACCTTTCTTCTCTTCTCGATTGCAAGTGTTGTGATCGATCTCTCCGTATATCACGAGTGGTGCTAGCACGCCGGCGCAAGGTGATCCTGTCCCCGGATGTGTGGATACCGTAAAGGCACTACTCCAATAGTAGTGCTCGTCTTCTTCCCATGGAGATCGCCGGATCGTAGGATCGCGTCATCTTCATCACCGAATCACCGATGAATGGACAGAGTTAAGCAAGGGCGCGCTTCCCCAACATCTTCTTTTGCTGCACTAGCGCGTCTTGCGTTAGAAGGTAACGATCCATGATCCCATTACACGTATGGTTCCTGGGCTAACGGGGTAAATTTTTGAAATTAAGCGCTAGCGTAGCCTCCCCATGACCCAACACCAGGTACTTGGTGGTACTGGCCACTACACCCTTTATCATTAGCTTGCTCTGATTTAACTTTTTTATAGATGCTGCTGATGATGATGAGTCGGACCACGTCGCCGATCAGGACGAGGCCGTCGAGGTGGCCAACGAGGCGAAGGGGTCGAGCAGCAGCAGCGAAGGGGGCAGAGAGGAGTCTCGCAAGGGCTCCTTGGATGATGACGACGATGATGAGGGGGCCAGAGACGATATGGCCCATACAGCCCCGTCGAGCAAAGGGGTTGAGATCATCTATCAGAGCCCAGCCCCGGAGAGGGTGACAAGTGGGGTGCCTTTGCTAAGGCCCTTCATCTCGCCAGCTGCACCAGTAAGCGACATGGTGTCTCAGTTCCTTCAGGGCAACAAGGGCCTCACAAGCAGCGACATAGTGGCAGAGATGGGCCTCTACCGCCACGGGGACCTCGCTGCGGTTGCCGAAGAGGCCCTGATTCAGGTAAGCAAAAACCTAAGCATGGTTTGCTCGTCCCTTGTAATTTTCTGCTTCTAACAACTTCCTCCTGTCACAGGCCTTCGCGCTGCTTCACGGTGCTGCCCTCGTCGTGGACCGCCAAGAGGACCTCATCGCGAGGGACATCAGGGACCTTCGTCGGCAAGCTTCAGAGGCCTCCCAACACCACCAATAGGCCAAAGCGGCCACTAAGGTGCTGAGGGCCGAAGCCCAGCAAGAGTGCGAGGCTAGAGCGACGGCGTCCTCAGAGGTCGAAGAGCTCCGACAGGCCAACAAGTCTTTGAAAGCCAAAGTCAAAAGGCTTCGCGCCGCCAACCAGACCCTAGAGGCTGAAAGGGCCGAAGCCACCTAGGAGGACGACAAGACCATCGCCACTCTTAGTGGCATTTTGGAGCGCTCGGGGACCGAGTGCCGGACCCCGGATTTTGATGCCAGGGACTCCGTCTGGCTCTGCCTTGGGTTCCTCCAAGGGGTACTCTAGCTGCTCCATGAAGCCGGCTGCCAGCACCTTGCAGCGACGACCTCTATCGAGAAGGTGACCTTCGGCGGCCCCCGACTGACCTCGCCAGCTCCGAAAGTAGTTGCGGCCTGGCGTCCACTTTAGGAGCCCTAGAAGGCCCAAGCATGGGAGGCAGCCCTCGAGCTTCACCTGGCTACCCGCCATCGGCGCGCGGAGCAGCACTCTCCGCCTGTGGGCCTGAACCCCCCCTCCGAATGTGTAGATTTTTAGGCCTCCCTGTAATACTTAGCCGTAGCACTGCAATGTAATTCTCAGCAAATTATTAATAAAATGCGAGGGTGTTTTTGAACTTGTTCAGGATCAAGCTACAAATATCGATATTGATGTCAAGGTACTTGAGGCCTCGATGGCGCTTCACCATCAATGGTAGTTTACGAAATAGCTAGGTCCAAAGGCCATCCACGATTCAAAATATCGCGTGGCCCCATAGGCGAAGTCCTACCCAAAGTTGCTCAAGAGTTATTGGCCTCCGTGAAGATGGAGCCCCTTCGTAGCTTGTCCTCCTCCCCTGACTTAGATGATTTCGATGAAGTCGTCTCTAAAGCCGGAGAAGCTCAACCTCCGAGTGCACCAAATGCAAGCAATGATGAAGTGCTTGATTTATTGACCTTTGATTCGGAGCCACCTGCGACTCAGACTTGGGCTAACCTCTAGGAGGAGCAAAGGACCCTTCAAGCTGCGAAGTGGGGGCGTTCGTGTGGCGGCGAAGGTTCATCGAGCCGAGGGGGCCCTCACACTAAAAAGAGCAAGAAGAAACGAGGGTCCACTTTTTCAGCGACACGTGCTCGCTGGTTGTTAGTTTTTGATAGTGCTTTCTCGTAATATTTGTAATTGAAGTGTTTTCGACGTACTTCGCATTTGTAATTTTGACTTCGTATGAATAAAAGTTGGTTTTAGCATATTGTTATACTCGAAGCATACCCTAGATTTTCACGCATTGACTTATGCCGAAGCGCACTTCGAACGCATGTATAGTTATCGGTCCCCCCTTGCTCGTGGTGGGTATGAGCTTCGGTGAACAGCCATCGCGTGCAATGTTAATGCGATGTAGATGTGTTTCATGCATGCGAAGTGTAATGCTCGAAGTATGGGCTTCGAGTTTTTGGTCGCTTCGGACCTTTGCGGACGCTTCGAGTGTTGACTCAGAATCCTTTAATTTTTACAGCTCTGGGCCCGGAGGCACTTTACAGCGGTAACGGTGGAGCGGATCGCATCGAATTTTTTTAGGGTCCGAAACGGAGCCCAAAGTCAGTACCGTTAGCTATACTCGGGGAGCAACCCTCGAGCATTGAGCTTTAGGCTTCACGCCAGAGTGCGGTGCACTCTTTCGCGTGTTAGACTTAATTTGTCTCGCATCGAGTCGGGGCTTTGGGTAGCAGAAATAAATACGCACAGAACCTATCCCTCGAAGCCTTACTATCGTCGTGATGCGTCCATCGTTACAACAATATGTTCGAGGGTAAGTGCAATACGAACCTTGTCCCCGGGGGACACGTATTACCTTGATGAGAAGATTACCCTTGGTGAGCTCTACTGAAGGGGCCTCCGCACAGGCACTTGAGTTACAAAACTAAGCATAGTACCACCGGAGGTGCTCCGCGTACCAACTATGTTTTAATTTCTCTCCTTCGAGAGTGCTCAGTCTAAACGGACCTAGCCGATTAGAGCGAAGTACGATGTAGGGTCCTTTCCATTTATTGCTCAACTTACTGGGCGTTAGGACACTTCAGAGTATTAGATGACTGGGCTGTAAGACATTGGGCTTCACCTTAGGGTTATACCATAACTTTGTCTAGTCTTGGTACTTTGCCACAGCTCGAAGTCTTGTTTCTTTGGAGAGATCAAGCGAAGTCTCTCGTTCCCTATTATCTTCTGGCATTAATGTCCATAGCGAGCCCCTCTTTAGCTCTGTTGGGGTCATAGCTTCGTCACCAAACAATAGACTGAACAGAGTGAATCCTGTGGACCGAGTTTGGGTGGTTTGGATGGACCACAAAATTTTAGGCAGCTCGTCAACCCACAGCCCCTTGGCGAGACACACGATCCGGCAGTTGAGGCCTAACAAAATGGTACCGTTGGCCCTTTCGACTACTCCATTAGACTATGGATGCCTAACTGCAGTGAAGCACAATTCGATGCCGAGGCCTTCGCAGAATTCTTGGAAGGGCTTCGTATCAAACTGAGTGTCGTTGTCGATCGTGAGCTGCTTGAATACTCTGAACCTGCAGATTATATTCTGCCAGAAGAACTTCTGGATGTTCTTCGAAGTTATTGTGGTGAGGGGTTCGGCCTGGACCCACTTCGAGAATTACTCTAATGCTACCACTGCGAACTTCAAGTTTCCTTTGGCCTGTGAAAATGCTCCGATCAAATCCATGCCCCATCGGGCAAGCGGCCACACCGGGGCGATAACCTGTAGCAGAGTGGGTAGGCGGTGACTCTGCCTTCCCATCCACTGGTAGTCTTAACATGTACGAACTAGGGCTTCGGCATCGACCATTATAGTGGGCCAATAGAGGCCGTGCAGGAGGGTCTTGCCTGCAAGCGCCCATGGTGCGAGATGGCTTTCGGACAAACCTTCGTGGATGCCTCGAAGTATGTCCTGCCCTTCGTGTCTTGAAATGCATCGCAGCAATGGTGAGCACACACTAGATTTGTACAAAAGGCCATCGATGAGGTGGTAGTTCCAGATTCTATGCTGCAGCCTTGTGAGCCAAGGGCCCTCTGAGGAGTTAAGGTAGCCACCATGAGGTGATGAGTGCTTGTCAACCGGGGGGATGATGTGAAGAAGAGGATGAGAAGACTCGACCATGACGGAGCTGTCGTGCGACTCAGGTACACGGACGGGCGTCGGCCGGGCAGAGGGGTCGCGGAGGCGTCCGGTCCAATCCGGGTGCGTGAAGCTGAAGTGGTGTGGGTTGATCCGGTGTGGTGCTGATCGGTTCGACTCAGGTACACGGGGGTCCGACCGTGGGGCTAAAGAGGAGCCGCTGGGTCGGATTGGCCCAATCCGGGTGCACGGTCGGGGGCACCGGACGCTTTGACGGCTT
>KE371174.1:870621-888336 GCA_000418225.1 Zizania latifolia | reverse complement strand
GAGCGAGGACGCGCTTCTCCAAATCTTCTTCCGCTGCACTAGCGCGTCTCGCGTTAGAAGGTAACGATCCATGATCCCTCACGCGCATGGGTTCCTGGGCCAACGGGGTTAAAAATTAAAATTTACTGGCTAGCGTAGCCTCCCCATGTCCCAACAGATCTAACCCTGGTGCCCTATATAGCCTATTTGGATTCAGGTCCAGCCTATTTGAATTTAGGTCCTAAATCTAACGTGTCTCTAAGTCATGATATAAGAGTATTTTTTTTCGATGATAGTCCATACTATTATAGAGATGGACGAGTACTCGTATAGATGAATTAAATATTATATAATTTATGGCTTAGAAAATATTATACAATCAGTTTTTGGAGAAATTGTAGATTTAATCCATAAATAATCTAGTTCTCATAAGCTGAAAAAAACGTTATCTGGTTTCTTAATTCAAAGATAGTCAGTCTGTCCTGCCTATTCCCATTTAAAATCCACTTATCCACCACTTTCAAAGTTTCTTGATATGATTTGGTGACGGTTCACTCCCCAACATCAGTGAAAAAACCGTAAATTTCTTCCGAATCGACCTGTGCTATGTTAGCTTGCTACTGTTACTGCTAGATGTGGAACAGGAAGCTAGTACTTCTGTAATTAAGTTTGTATGTAACTGGGTTTAACTCTTACCGTGATTTGTTGACAATTAATTAATTACTGTCATCAGCTACAAAGCATTTGATGCTGTGGATGGTATTGAGGTAGCATGGGGCAAGGTGGAAATAAACGACCGGATCATGGCTTCGTCCAAGGAACTGCAGCGGCTTCGCACGGAGACCCAGCTGCTGAAATCGCTTCAGCACAAGCACATCCTCAAAAGCTCTACGCGTCCTGGGTTGACACCAAGAACAGAGCCGTCAACATTGTCACTGAGCTGTTCACGTCTGGTAATTTGAGAGAGTACGTGTATACGTATAATATATATCATATATGCCCCTGCAATCCCGCGTTCATTACAGCATGCACTCGTCCCGTTTAAAAATATATGATAGACATATGATGTTTTGACAGAAATGTAGTTAGATTTTTGAATCTTCGAACGGTTAATGTTTTTTTAAACACTTAGTTCAAAAGGATAAAAATGGTATGGATGGAAAAGCACTTCTTCCATGATCTCATAATTTTTTTTAAAAAAATTATAAAACACAGAAATTTGACAAATGTCATGTATTTTTCACTAGAAAAAGTATTTTTTAGTATTGGTGATCTGTTGATGAGAAAAATACATCAAAGTACAGTTAGCTTAATGTTTTATAACTGTTTTGTCTTCACTTTACTAAATTATTAGGTGGAAAATATATACTATCTCTATCTCAAAAAATAAATCTTTAAGATAAAGTCAATAAATTAAGGATAAGAAAAAAAACTAAAACATTTTTATAATAGCAAAGTAGTATTATAGAATGATAAATAAAATATATTAAAAACAAAAATTATTGATTTACGATCCAGAAAAACAAATATAGATGAAATATTTTAAGGAGGAGAAAGTATTTTTTTGTGGACTGATCATTCAAAATCTTTATTATTGGTGGTGTTATATGAGCAGGTACCGTACGAAGCACAAGAAAGTGGACATGAAAGCCATGAGGCGATGGGCGAAGCAGATACTGACAGGGCTGGAGTATCTGCACAGCCAGAATCCACCGATCGTACACAGGGACCTGAAGTGCGACAACATTTTCATCAATGGCAACCGAGGAAAAGTGAAGATCGGGGACTTCGGTTTAGCGACGGTCATGCAGCAGACGAAGACTCGGAGCATACAAGGTGAGCTGAAGCTGCTCTGCAGGCTCACAGTACTTTCCAGGGATTCAGAGCTTCAGGTACTGCACGCATCATCAGCAGTTACGCTTACTGTTAAATGCAGGCACGGTGGAGTTCATGGCGCCGGAGCTTTTCGGTGAAGACTACAACGAGCTGGTTGATATCTATTCTTCTGGAATGTGCATGCTTGAAATGGTGACGTGTGAATGCCCGTACAGAGAATGCCAGGGCTTTGTTCAGATATACAAGAAGATCTCTGAAGTAAGTGGCCATTGATGTACACCATTGTGTGTTCATGGTAGCTAAGCATATCACAACATTGTGTGTTCATGGCGCTGTAACTGTAGGGTGTAAAGCCAGCTGCTCTCTCCAAGGTCAAAGATGCACAGGTGAGAGGTTTCATTGAGAGCTGTCTAGCTTCAGTCTCTGAAAGACTGCCTGCAAGTGAGCTCTTGAAGAGCCCTTTTCTTCAGAGTGATGATGCCAACGAGAAGAGCTCCGATTCAGTGCAAGAAGCAGTGCTAGTCCCACAGAACTTAGCCCTCGATTCCAAAGCTGACTCAATCTTTGTCTCTCTGGCGCCTGATGGGATTCTTAAGTCCTGTTTAGGAGAGCTTTTGGGCTTGCTAGATACTTCTAGTATCTAGAAGCTCTCTCAAACAGTACTCAGATGGCTCAGATTTTTAAAATCTGCAGACACAGCTACTCCTCAAAAGCCTAGTAGCTGAGAAGCCGACCATCCCCAGTTTCTTCAGATTCTGCAAAATTTTATTTATCCACCATACCACTAAACAAAACCCACCACCCACCCACTTTCGTCCCAACCCTAACCCTCCCACCAGTCCATCCTCCTGCCTTGTGTCGCCTGTGAGGGAGAGACTTCCGCCCCAACGCCTGGGAGCCTTCCCCCTAGCGCTACCGGGTGAGCTCGCCGCCCCAGCGCTGCCGTGAGAGCCCTCCGCACCAGCGCCGTCAGGTGAGGGAGATCCGGTCGCTCCTGGGAGCCCTTCGCCCCAGCGCCGCCGGGTGAGCCTGCCCCCAGCGCTGCTGGTTGAGCCTGCTGCCCCAGTGCAGACTAAAAGCTGCAAGGTATTTCGTAGATGATGTATTTATGGATCATGGATGTGCAAATTTTTGAAGACGCATCATGTAGCTTTTGTTTTTTCCTGCCAATTACTATCGGAATGCCCCCATAGTGAGTTACTTTGAGATTCCAAACAACATGTTCTATGCTAGAATTTGAGGCTATCTTTACTCGTTGCCAAAAACGTTGGAGGTAATTCCATGAAAGAAACATTTTCTAAAAATTGTGCAGAGCAGAATTGTGCTAGCTGTATGTTTTCTGAAAATTTTGCTGTGAATTTTTGTGCTGCGTAGCTGCTTTTGCAAGATATGTTCAGAGAAAATGTTGGTGACTAATGGGTCATGTTCTTTTTATCACAGGATAAAAGGGCAACTAATTTTTCACTGCTACATTATCAGAGGTAATATACTCCATCTTTGCTATCTTCTAGTCTTCCATTTCATCTTGATGTATGATACTCTTTTAAAGTTGAAAATCAGTAAAACTGTTGAGATGTATATTTATGTAAAATATGTTAATAATAGATGGACAAACAAAAGACACCAAAAGCAAATTGGGATACTTTCGCAACACAAGTTCTGTGAGATTTGTAGGGATGAGGTACTAGCTGAAAATAGACCAACAGCAGCCTTGAATAGCACTGGGTATAAAAACTTAGAGGAAAAATTTAATGCAAAAACCAATAGAAACTATGATCGGACAAAGCTAAAGAACCGATGGGATTCTTTGAAGAGAGAATATAACATTTGGATTGAGCTGAAGAAGGCTGCGACTGGGTTAGGTTGGGATGTTCAAAATGGAACAATTATAGCTGATGATGAATGGTGGAATGAGAAAATAGCGGTACGTCACTGAGGCTTTTGGGACTTTTAATTCCATGTATGTAACACATGAAGTTTTTTTTATTAATTGCTATTTTACACTTTTTTCAGACTAACAAGGACTATGCTAAGTTTCGTTACAACCCATTAGAGAATATAGATGAATTGAAAGTTATGTTTCAAAATATCTATGTGTCAGGTTCATCTTCAGTTGTTCCTGGTGTCCAGTCAACCAACACTCCAATAAATCTAGATGAAGATATTATAAATCTTGGGATGCTGTTGTTGGTGAGGGAAATGGTAGTACTGGGAAGCATAGGGGTGCTAGCATTACGTCTAGTCCAAGAAAAAAGAGAAATCAAATGGTTAAGGAAGTGAAATGCATGGTTGATGCAATAGTTGAAAGTAACTCTGTGACCTCACAATAGAATGATAAAACAGATAATGGTATAACAGAGCACTTATGAGTAGTTGTCAAATGTGGAGCAAAAGAAGGAAGTGATGAACACTACATTGCCACCAAGTTATTTATCAAACAAGAGTATCATTTTTCACAAGTTACATGCTACTTTGGTAGAAAATTATGATCTAAAGTCTACTAGAGATTTTAATTCTATCGAAACACTTGCTATGTTCTTATGGATATGTGGTGGTCCTCAATCATTTAGACAAGTTGAAAACCGATTCAAGCGGTTCACTGAAACAATTAGTGGAAAGTTCAATGAAGTCCTTGAGTGTATGAACTGGCTGGGTGGAGACAACATTAAACCAAAGGAATCACAATCCACGGTGCACCCAAGGCTACAAGATTCTCGTTTTTCACCACATTTCAATAATTGCATTGGTGCAATAGATAACACACATATCCCAGTTGTTGTGCCAGCAAAGGAACAAATCCCTCATATTGGTTGTCATGGATATCCAACTCAGAATATGATGGCAATTTGTGACTTTGACATGAGGTTCACATTTGTTGTAGCTGGATGGCCGGGATCTGCTCATGACTCTCGGGTTTTTAATGATACTCTATGTCTATATTCTGATTATTTTCCACATCCTACAGATGGTAATACTATTATGTTGAACCTTAATCATGTCTTTCTATTATTGTCACCATGCATTACGTCTAACTTTTTGATTTATGTAGAAAAATTTTACCTTGTTGATGTAGGTTATCCTAACAGAAAAGGATATCTAGCTTCTTATAAAGGACAAAAGTATCACATACCAGATTTTCAATGAGGCCACCGACCAAGTGGTATGAAGGAGGTATTCAATCATGCTTATTCCTCTTTTCGAAATGTGATCGAGCGATCATTTGGGATTTTAAAGATGAAATGGAGGATGTTGTTACATATGCCAAGCTATCCACTTGATAAGCAAAAGAAGATCATCATTACTTATATGTCACTTCATAATTTTATTCGAGAAAGTGCTTTGAGTGATGAATTATTTGATAGATGTGATGATGAAGAAGATTACATGCTACATATGGAGGATTCGACAGTAGATGGTTATAGTGGCATGGCATCTGATGATGGTGACATGTGCGCCTTTCGTGATTTTATAACAAACTCCTTGATGGCAAACAGAGGATAGATGATATATATTATTGAATTATTGTGTTGACCATTACAATTTGCCTATTACGATGAACTTTATAGCTTGTTACAATGTAACGGTGATTTTAAAATATATTATTATCAAAATTATAATATATATATATATATATATCCCCATTACAAAATAACACGCAGTACGCAATCAGGATAATAGCTACCCACTAAAAGCTAGGTTACCAAACAGTCCAGCTACTTAGACTAGCTGCTACTCATACCAGCTAGCTACTCCAACTAGTTAGCTAGATGCTTGGACTAGCTGATTCTAAGAATCTACAGCTTCCCCAAACAGGGCCAGCTAATGGGAAGGAATCCTTCAGCTTGGTGCTTCACAATAGTGAATTTGTACTGAAAGGGAACATGAGCAGCACCAACCCTGTCATGTTATTTCTACGGTTCCCTGCTCCTGATGGTAATAACAAGCATCAAGACGACATCTTCAGATCGAAATGCAGCTTAATTTCTGTCTTTTCAGGTCACAAAACGACTGAAATTTCTCTCCTTTGTTTTAATTCCACTGCAGGAAATTTTAAGAATGTTGAGTTCCCCTTCGACATGGGGAAGGATACCAGCTTGTCAGTGTCTACTGAAATGGTCGAGAAGCTGGAGCTGCCTGTATGGAACAACCCTGTTTTGGCTGAGTTGATAGATGCATTTTTACTCTACAATTTTCCTAATTGGAAACCTTGCGTTAAAGTTGGTAATATTAAGATGCTCCCGAGTTCTTCCTAGGGAGCTATCTATCCAGTTTGCTTTCCAGGGCTTAGGTGTAATTAAGTAGTGAGCTCTCCAGTTTCTTTCTCCCCTCTTTGAATGGTCTAGAGATCACGCCTCAATCTCTTGGTGTTGCAATGCCACACATAACCCATTGTATATTAACCCACAGCGTTTTTCACTGATGATGGAGAAAATTTGTACAGAATTACTGTCAGGAGAATGGTTTTCAGTGCAGGCCAGGACTAATTCTTGATTTTACGATGTGTTTAGTTCACGGGATATGGGATATGTTGGGATGGAATTATTTCATCAATTTTAAAAAAATATTTGGTGGGTAAATAAAGTATGATGGATTGTCTTTCTTTAGACACTAGATTGGAGCCCATCCTACAAAATTGATGGGAGGCAGCCATCCCAATAGAGACGTGAGATAACAATGGACCAAGTTCTTAGAGTGAGATGAAGCTGTTATATCCCTAAAAACCGGAATGGAGTCATCCTATCATTAAAAACTAGAAAAAAGTCTACTTGACATGTAGATATAGTGCCTCTAAACTATAAAACCGAATTCTTAACCCCCTCATCTATATTATACCGAATAAATAACCCTGTGAGATGATTTAAGACAGTGGTTTTGCCTACATGATAGTCCACGCTGGCACAGAGATGGCTCGATGCAGGTGGCTAACAAGTAGGACCCTCTAAATCTAACGTGGCAGTCCTCTCTCTCCTCCTTCCTCCTCCCTCCTTCCTGCCTCCTCCTTCCTCCCTTCTCCTCTTCCTGCTGGCTAGACCCCAGCGCGCCCATGACCCCATGCCCGAGCGCCGCATGCCTAGCCCCCGCACCCCTCACATGCCCGCGCGTTGCACCCCCTACATCCCGAGCGCCGCACGAAACGCACCCCGCGCCTGAGCGCCTCGCGGGCCTAGCGCCCGAGAGCACTCGACTGCCCCCACGGGCCACACGCCTCTACGCGTCCAGCCCCCACAGAGCTCATCTTGCTGCTGCCCGCCCGCACATGTGCCTGGCCACCGCCCGTGTGCCTCGATGGCGATGGCAGCGAGCTGGAGCATGACGTTGTGGACGTCGAACCATGGCGATAGTGGCAAGCTGGAGCGTGACGCCGCGAACCTCGAAGCGAGGCTGCGGCCAGGCGCACAAGGGGGCAGGCAGTGGCGGGGCGCAGCCGCACGGGTGGTGCCCAGGCACGCGCATGGTGAATGGTGGCAAGGCGCATCTCCTCGGGGGCATGGCGCTCGGGCTCTGTGTGAGCGGCACGTGGGCATGTGAGCGGCGTGGGATGTGTGGCGTGCGAGTTGCACTCAGCGCTCGGGCGTGGGGGCATGCGGCGTGCGGGTGCTAGGCGTGGGGGAGAGGGTGGCACGCGGGGGTCTGACCAACAGACTTAGGTGGTGCCCAGTAAGAGGAGGGAGAAGGAGGAGGGAGGAAAAAGAAGGAGAGAGGCGGAAGAAGGAAGAGCGAGAAAGAGGTCTGCCACGTCAAATTTAGGGGTCGCACTTATCAACCACTTGCACCGAGCCACCTCGGCGACCTTGTGCCAACGTGGACTGCCACGTAGGCAAAACCACCGTCCCAAACCACTCCAGGGGGTTATTTATCCGATATAATATAGATGAGGGGTTAAGAATCCAATTTTGTAATTTAGAGGTACATGTGTCTACAGGTCTATACTTAAGGGGGTTAAGTGGACTTTTTCCTAAAAACTAAGATATAGACATGTCACATCCTATCCTATTCCGCGCTCCAACTAGGGATGTTAATGGGGAAATTCCCCGTGGAGAGTGGATAACCATACCTATCCTGCGGGGATAAATTTCTCCCATGCCCACCCCCGCATAGGGAATGGGTACACGATGGAGTCCTTGTCCCTGCTATAAAAAGGAATATATTCCATGCAATAAACTTTTTTCAACTGACATCATGCATAATATATTAATCCTAAATCCTAATGTAATAAACAATATTCTTTAACTTCATACATAACAGAATAATAGACATGGCCTGCGATATGTGGCAGCAAACAGGTCGATAGGCTTTGACGCTTGGTGAGCTACAGTGTCATGTGGTATGTGGGTCGAATGGAGCCCTATGAGAACTGGGGATGAGGGATGGAGAATTGTCCCCATCCCCGCCATACCTGATGGGGAGGCATTTTTACCCATTAGCCTCCCTGTGGAAAAAAATTGGTCCCATCCCCATTCCCTAATAGGAAAATTCCCCGTCGAGAAATGGGGAATAGGGTTCCATTGATATCCCTGTTTCCAACCAAACACACCCTTAACTGTTTTATCTATTAGTATGCATGTTTCTTCACTTTTATTGAGTTTTCATCAAATTACTATAATTTTTTTGAAATGATTACTTAAGAATAATTAGGTTAGTGCTATGCGTGAAATATTTTTGGCTCCACCTTTACCAGAGGCACTAGATGGTACTATCAATGCTACAATTACATATTCCTTATTGTTAGGGGTGGAGCCAGGACTAGGGTAGTTGAGGCTTGAGGCAAGACCTATCTCTTTATTTCTATTGAATTTCATCAAATTGCTATAGAAATCTTTAAAAAGTTTGGATGATTAGTTCATGATAGTTATTTTAGCCATAGACATGATATATTTTTATTCTTCCCATGACTGTTGCCATGCTGATGGAAATGATGCACTCTCTATAGGCCTTTACATCCAGGGGTGGACCCACATAGTAGTCCTGGTAGGCTCAAGACTACCTTGGTCCAGCCTAGCCCAAAATCCTAAATAGTAATAGTTTCAACCTTTATGCCATAGCTGACAACTGCCAAGCGCCTCCTTGCATTCGCTGCCGACTGTCGAGTGCTCAAGTGCCTTGATCACATCGCTTCCTATTAAATTCTTGAGTCTTGAGCAGGGTTCACTGTACCAGTCAGCTAATGCGCGGTAGCCAACGTACCGCCAATGATCGGTTTGATTCAAATTTCAAATTAAAAAATGAAAAATCTTAAATTTTTTTTAAAAATAGTAGGTGGATTAAGATGATTTATGGTGAAATTAGTTTTCAAAATATTGAAATAATATAAAGTTATGAACTGAGCAAGATAAACAAAAATACAAAATGCAAACATAATTCATAGACCATGATAGTAGCTTGAACACAAGTGCATTCCATGACGTAGGGGGTTACGGTTGTGGTGCAGCTATCACATGACAAACAACTATTGCTGCATCGCCACACAAAGTCTAATCCATTTCATAGGTAAATTCAATTTGCAGTTATATATCTTATATAAATTTGTTATTGCAATGTCATTAAATGACTAACATTTATTTTGTTATAGATGAGACATGTTATACGCATGCCACTTAGAACACTAACCATGGTATGCCAATCGAACGTAGGACTACAATTACTCCCCAAGGTCGACAATAAACGTTTGATGCTTCACATGATAGTTATAAATTTAGTTCTGACTCCACAGTGTATGGTAATATCACTTATGGGTATCCTTATCTCCTCATCCTTATATGTATCTTTATCCCATTTCAAAAGCTCCTCCTCCTAGATATGTATACAAGTGATAAGATCCTTAATTTTATTCTATATTATATGAAGGATGATAAACCACTAAAGTTTGGACGGGACAAAACTGAAAGGGGTATAAAACAAATATTCTTGCTTCACGTGGCTTACAACTAATATCTATAGAGGAATACAACATTGCTTATAATCAGTGAACCTATCAATGATAAGTTGAAAATGTCCAATTGCCAATTAGTCATGTTGCATTGTAATTTGTATATGAAGTTGTGAACTTATAATGTTGTAAGTTTCTAATTTATCTCGGAAAATAATTTTCTGCAGTTTTACAATTTTCAAATTTTGCTGAAAAATTATCTGGCTGGTTACCGAGTTGGTACCATGGTAACTAAGCCTGATAGCGTGGTTACCGATCCTTGTATCGCGGTTATCGAGCCTCGTACTGCGGTTACCATTTTTGTGAACCGATTTGAATTCAAAATTTTGAAATTTGCTCGAATCGAACCGGTTACCACCTAGTTACCGTGGTAACCGCCCGTCCTGACCCAAGCGATAACTAGTCTGCACCTGGACAGAAAGGCCCTATAAAGCTTTACTGTTCCCTAGGATTGACTTTGGGCCTTTCCTACGCAGTGGAAAGCAAAGAAGGCCCTCTTCTGTGAGGCCTGAGCCATCAGTGAGATACCACTCAGGAAGAGCTCGAATTCTAACTTTGTGTCAGACCCGTGGGCCAAGGGATGATCTCAGGTATATAGTTTCGATGGAGCGTAGGCCCATAATTAGAAGAATGGAGAGAGTGATGCCCGCTTTGCCTCTAGTCAGGGCTTAACCCGGCCTCCTTCCGGAGAGTGGCCTCCACTCGTTCCTCATTCCAGTCATTCCTCCTTCTAATTGTTCTTAACCCAAGTCCTGAGTCCTAACGCCCAGATGCTAATGCGGTGATGCCACACGCTCGTGTGATGCATTGACGCTTCATGCTGCTGTGCCACGTGATTATCCTCTAACCAAAGCACATGGCGTATGTCTATTATCCTCCGGAAGACCTAAATCTATATAAATCTCGTGCCTCTTCCTCCTATGTCAACCATATAGTCCTAGATCTAGCGCTACATAACCGCAAAAATCATCACCGAGGGTACTTCTTTTGGTGGATTGCTCGGTAAAACTCTGACAATCAAACTATAAAATTAATATAAAATAAAAGTATTTTCATATATGAATTCAACTATATCATATGCATAACAATTCAACTATATCACATATGTAACACGAAATAGATATTTTAGTTTAATTATTAATCAAAAGTTAAAAAGATGAATCAATTTTTTATATTTTTATTATTTTCTTATGGAGGATATGTTGATGCCACCTTAATTATGAAGATTAGAGCATGTTTTAATCATGCGGAACGATAAAAAATGGGTTCCGTTTTTAGGTGTAACAGCCGGCTAGGCGGCTACAAATGATATTATCATGATATCATCGTCACTCTGTGATGTTCCCATTGTTGGCAGCAAAGATCTCGATTATCAACCTATATGCGCTAGTCATCATTGACTGCCGCTGGCATGTTCTTGCATCTACAAACCAATCCATCATATAAAAAAACATGTGCAAATTTTAAAAGTTTGAAACATGTGTGAGGTAAAGATCTAGTATGATGCAAAGGGTTTGCCAAAAATCAATATGCATGTCCATGTGAATTTTCAATGGAATTATGAACAAAAAGGCCAAGAGTATACATACATATTCGGCCTCTTTTTTGTCACTTGATTCATCGTGTGCAACAAAAGAACATATACACATGATATGAAGTCGTAAAAACATTCATACAAAGAAGGAGCAGGCATGAAGGATCATCAAAAACAACATGAACATGATCAAAACTGTCTTTCATACACTGAATATTTGAGTCCATGTACATTTGCTCTCATTTAGAAACTATAAATCTGTACAGTGTTCAGTAGAGAAACCCTGATGTGGATCAATCTCCTGAACAGGAACTCAGCACCGTTCTCAAGATCTCCCATCCTGCGCTCGAGCGCTTGCAGCTGCTCCTCCTCACAGACAAGCTTACACGTTTTCTGAAATCTCCTGGAGACCAGAGACCATCTGCTCGCGTTGCTGTTGGCGATCTGCTTCGGCAGCAGACGCGACGTGGATTCGAGCAGAGAGACGGCCATCTCTCTGGCTTCTCCCAGTAGCCTGACCATGCTGCTGCAGCCCTCACGAGCTGATGCTGCTCTGGTGCTCGTCTTCTTGAATGGCTTCTGCGCCTTCTTCGCCAGACGCACGAAGCACTCGACCTTGCTCTGAGCAGCCACGGCGTCTCCTCCTCTCTTGAGCACGAGCTGCAGCTCATGGACGCTCGTCTTCAGCTCCGCCAGGCTCTCCTGTATGGCGTTGCAGAGATCGATCAGCACAAGGGACCTGTCGAGCTCCTCCTCCACCGCCTGCCTCTGCTGGGGCGAGGAGAGGGAGAGGCCAGCTTGGCTGCTGGGCAAGCACATGATCTGCTCTATGCTGCTGTAGACGTCCCCAAGCCTCCTCAAACCATCGCAGGCGGCGCCAATGGTTGCAAAAGGCGCAGAGATGCAAGCTCTTAGGAGCTGCAGCTCTTCGTCCACAGTGGATTCAGTCGAGTGGAGGCTGGAAGGCAGACTTGCAGACCTTGTGTGGGAAGCCATGTTTGTAATGGCGGGTGTGAGGTTGTGCTTCTCTCTGAAATGGAGGAGAAGATGAGCTATGCTTTGTTGGTGCTCAACCAGTTGCAGTGCTCTCTATTTATACTCAAGAACCAGAGAGCAATGACTTTCACAAGTGATGTCAACTACCATCCTCTATTCGTTGTCAACTGACGACGGAAAGTGTTCTGTTGCGACGTAACAGTATATTTATTTGATATCGTAAATGTTAATATATTTTTATTTAAATTTGATCAAATAACTTGTAATACGTCACAGGTGAGCTTGAGGGCATGTGATGTCTCAACTGTTGGTGGCAAATGAAGCATCTGCACGAGTGCTTAGCTCAAAAGTCCAGGATGGCAAGCCACGAGCAAAAGAATTGGATAATGAGCCATGCAACCGAGATGTCTGTTGAAACAAACCTGCTGATTTCGTCTTCAACCCATCTGTCAGTTTGGTTCCAACTTCTTGTAGTTGCACCTGCACCTCAATCTTTATATATGCAGCTAACACAGCTTGTTTGTCTCTAATACCAGAAGCATAATCCACCACTCATGCATCGTGAGTCCATGTTTTTCTAAAACCGGAGTTCAGTTGATGGGTTAACGAGGACGGAATATACAACTTGTAATAGAAACATGATTGTTTGCTATCGGAGATGAGATGCAACTTGTAATAGAAACATGATTGTTTGCTATCGGAGATGAGATGCAACTTGTAATAGAAACATGATTGCTTGCCTATCGGAGATGAGATGGTATGTAAATATTATACAGATTCAGGTCTCTCTGGAGGAGAGAATAATAACTTAGGTCAAGTTCTTGTGTCAATTAGAAAATTAGATTACAACGCTTAATCATTTGGTTTTTTTACTGAAGCTTCCATATGCAAATGTACAAATGGTTTTCTTGTCAGGCATAGACGCATGGACATAATAAAACATTATAATATGGGCATGACGACACAGAATGGGCAGCTTACAACATGATGTTGAGAAATTACCATGTGTAATATGTTTCTAAATGCTTATCTACCATATGACTAAAAGTCATGTTTTACATGTTGCCAATCTGTCCGTGCAGAACTCCTTAATATATGATGATTGATGGCAATAAATATTGCTTATTAGCATTGCCAATCTGTCACACTTCAATTATTATGGACAACACAGATTGCACGAATGTTCAAATTAGTTCTTGGCTAAAGGTTAAGGGAACAAGATCCCAAGGAAACAATATTAAACAAAATACTGTACACATTGTTAATGAGAGCAATAGTTAATTTAGGGCATGTTTGGACCTTAGAGTTTCTAGCAGTTGTAGCTACTTTCAGAATTTGAAGCCCTCTCAAATGGTGTAGATTTTGGTTTCAGATTATGAAACTCAATAGCTACAGAATCTAAAAATAAACTAAAAGCTAAAAGCTAAAAAACACCAAATTATCTATATTCTTACAAGCTACATAGGTCATGTTTGGGGCAGATTCTCGAGCCATTTCTGCTTCTACGACTTTGACATGAGATTCACTTTTCTATGTGTCGGTTGACCTGGCTCCGTGCATGATAATAGAGTATTCCTAGATACCTTGACAGCCTGTAAGGATTACTTCCCACAACTGCTAGAAGGTAAAAACAGTCATTTCAAAGTGTGCTTGAAAATATATGTGCATTTTCTTTGTTCTAACATATATAAGTATTGTAGGTAAATAAGGATATCCAAACCGCAAAGGTTTACTAATTCATGATCTGGCATGTACAGAATGAAAACTTCATTCTCGATTCTACGAGAATTTTTATGAAAGCGTTTCATTTGCTTCTCTTCCAGGGAAGTTTCATTTTCCCAGAATGTATCCTAATTTTTGGCCTAATTCTTCTTCTGATGATCGATTCAACCTCTGATCAAAAAGATAGACCTTGGTTCTATTTCATCTCTTCAACAAGTTTAGTAATAAGCATAACGGCCCTATTGTTCCGATGGCCTTCCTATAAGTGTCAAAGGTACCATGTACCTGAATTTTAGAATGTTGCTTCACCGGTTGGAAAGAAAAAATTGTTCAATTTTTCACTCATTTATTCAAAACCACATTGAATGAGCATTTGATATTTTAAAGATGAAATGGCATATTCTCTTAGGCATACCGAGTTATCCAATACCAAAGCAAAAGAAAATTATTATTGCAATAACGGCCTTGCATAATTTTATTCAAGATTGTAATCAACATCAAGATTTTGATAGGCTACAGGATGATAAAGGATATATTGATGGGGATGACATAGCTACGGAACCTCTCCAAAGTGGTGATGATATTCCTGTCGAAGATGAAAATATGAATGTGGCGGGTGATATCATTGCAAATGTATTATTTGGTGGTTGATATGGCTACTTAAATATTATAGTGCTTTTGCTAAATGTTAGTTACCTATAAAATATTTTAGTAAAGAACATAATATTATGGATGGTGTTATATTATGCAGTAAGAAATATGGATTAGTAATGCAATGTGGTAAATAAAATTTTAGATGGTGTTATGTCTAATGTGGTAGAAAATATGAATTATTAATGTCACCTAATTATAAATATGTCAAATAATTGATAACAATATTATCGTCATGAAAACATATGTTCAAAACTCCATATATCAATACAACAATGGAGGTAGAGATATTTCAGTCATTTCAAACCTCTCAAACATCCTATAGCTAACCAAAAAGCTATACTGCCAAATACATGGCTTCTCAAGAAATAAATTATTGTCTATTGCTGGCTCTACTTACAAGGATAATAATTGTTGCCCACATGTTCTTAAGTCTTGTTCTTCAACATGTATTAATATGATATTTTTTCTGTGCAAAACTTGTCAGGCGGGCTCGAGCAAGTTCGTTCATGAATACCGGTTGTTAGCAGAATTCGCAAAACCGGGGTAATCGGATTGATTACAATGGTTTTTATCTGTCTTGCTAGCTAACGGTAATCTATCATTGGTCTGTTTTTGTAGAAATCGGACTGGTTACCATAGTAACCAATCTAAAAACCGTTGCTCGGCCACCAGAGGGTTATGGCCGGTTTTGCAAACCATGGTTGCTAGACACAATCATAATGTGGTAAGCGGTCTTCCATAAACCGATGTCCAGTCGCCAGCGAGTTATAGCCAGTTTTGCAAACCGTTAGACACAATCATAATGCACTAATTGAAATATTAAATAATTGTGAGGTATCAAGACCATTTTAAATATCAAACCACAAAGTCATAGAGGTTTACCCAACTTCATTGACAGTCACAGTATATTTCAGCTTTTCATTGCCCTTCTGTTTCATTATATACATAAAAACAAACAATATGAACACAACATTCAGCAAAAAAAAGTTTAAGAGAACCAGAGCATGGGAGCATGCACAAAGGGACATTGACAGCATGAACATGGTCAAAACTTTCTTCTTTAATTCGATCAAACTTATATACAATTGATGTCCTATGCAAGTATGCAAGAATAGAATGTTTCAGAAGATTGACAGATCCTCTAAAATGTTTCAGCATTTGCTTTGCTGCTTGTCTTTATGACAGGCTTCTGCGCCTTCCTCACTGCACGGATGAAAGATTCGAACTTGAGCTGGACAGCTGCATCATCTCCTCTCTTGAGCACTAGTTGCAGCTCCAGGATACTCATCTTCAACTCTGCAAAGTTCTCTTGCATGGCGTTGCAGAGATCAATCAGCACAGCACAATGGACCTGTCTAGTTCTTTCTCCAGCATCTTCCTTTGCTGGGGCAAGGAGAGGCCACCTTGGTTGCTGGGCAAGCATATGATCCACTCTATGTTGTTGCAGATGTCTCCAAGCCTCCTCAAACCATCACACATTGTATCAACGGCGAAGAGATGCATGCTTTTAGGCTCTGGAGCTCTTCTCCAACTTTGGCCTCAGTTGAGTGAGACCCAGAAGGCAGACTTGTAGATCTTTGATGGCAAGCCATGTTCCTAATGAATAATGTGGAAGAGAAAAGTAAGAACAGGATGCAGTACTTTGTTGGTGTTCAACCTTGGTTGGAGCACTGTATTTATATGCATCCTTCTTATTATGTTATAGCTCTAAAAAGTCATAAGATATCTAGAAGATAAACTTTATTGTCCAAATAAGCTATAATGTTATTTCTATTATTGTTGTTAGAAAAATGCTAATGTTTTGAGTTTTTCTGAGATTATTTGCATTTTCACGTCACCTAATGGCTAAAAATATCCTAAATAACGGTACTACCTCCGTTTCAGAATGTAAGTCATTCTGATCTTTTTTAGATCCATCCATAGATCAACAAATCTAGTCTAGATTCATTGATTTATGGATGAATCTGAAACATGTCTAGATTCATTGATCTATAGATAAATCTAAAAAAGTCAGAATAACTTACATTCTGAAACAGAGCTAGTATTATCAATTAAACATCAAGCAAAACAAATTCAGGGATAATACAATATTTTTATCATTCTACACAGACAATAACTTCATATTTTAGAAGATGTTTAAACAAGACAACAATCTTCTTAGAATTTTTTTTGACATTAACTTATTTAGATTGCTAAGTTTAAGCTGATTTATGAATAAACCAAAGCCATCTAGAAAAAGAATATAGGACCAAAAGCAATGTCATTTATAAGTTATCTCAGCTAGTGAACCAACCTCCGTATGCTCTCAATTCTCAATAATGGAACAAGTTATCTGTCTCCAAGACACACTGGTGCTCTTTCATTTCAATGCAGCAGACATCAATAAACGAGCTCAAGAATATGCGATGTCTCAACTATCGGTGGCAGTGTATCTGCACGGGTGCCTGATTCAAAATCCAGATCGGCAAACCACATGCAAAACAAAACAAGGAATGGAATGCAAGAACTGCAACGAACTGAGGTGTCTGTTCAACGATCAGCTGTTTGTTTTCGTTTTTATAGTTGCACACGCTCTGCTATTCTCATGTATCATGTTAAAACGCCTCTGCTACATCCAGCATGATCCCAGAAATTGCTTGTCCATTTTTATTGCCAAAGTTCAGTTGATAGCAAGATTACAAGATTGGAAACCAAACTAGAATATGTATTACTTATGAAAGATAATTGATAAAGGCTATTCAAAAAGAAATTCCAAGAGTTTTCAGCAAATATTAACATACGACATAGAATGCCATGTATCTGGGTGCAGTAAAAGAACTTGTTCGGTTGGATATTACAAGTTCATCGCTTAATACTGAATCCATCCATTTTAACACGGCAGTCAAGCATTCAAAAAAAGTCATGAAGTTTAAGAAATCATAGAATGAAGAGCAGTTTTATTGTCCTTGAGAAGGTACTGCAAGCAGGTATCAAATTAAATCTAACTGTTGATTTGGTAGGGACAAGATTGGAAAAACGTGCATCATGCCACTGGCCAGAGAGGGCATGCTGGTGCCCCGCCGCCGGC
>KE371174.1:835018-870267 GCA_000418225.1 Zizania latifolia | reverse complement strand
CACATAGCATGATGCCCTTGTTTGTTTATCTTGAAGTGCCACATGTTGCTAAATCACAATTAATTGGATACATGCTGTAAATCTGCTGTGTGAACGAATGCGCCATAGTATAAGACAATTATCTGTCGTGTCTCCATTATTTCAGGTAAAACCTCATGAAGCGATGCTGGCATGTTTAATCCACCAAAGCATCAGATTCTTGTCTTCTTGACCATCTGAAATAGCTAGAAACCGATTAGTAGAGCTTTAAAATGATTAAACGACTTCATGTGCAATTGAATATGAGATGAATTGACAGGCTACTGATTATTGCCTCTACTGTGAGGACATGTATTCTTGGTGGCATGTGCTTAATTTTTGTTCTTGTACATCTGATGATGACATAATCATTCTGGCAAGGCTTGCTAATTATGGGCTAATACCCACATGGCCTAGAGCTGGCCTGTTCATTGTTGTGAATTAGGTACTGTTTATTTCAGCTTAAGATATTATAATCAAACTTATATATAAGGATTATAATTAATTGTCTTATAATAATCTAGAGTAAAATAAGATGTTAGTTGTTTGATAGCCTGGATTATTGTGTATGGATGCTAAAAGATTATAATGCTCTTAAAATATTTATTTTAGTCGTCTCCAGAGTAATAAACAGGAAAAGTTAAATTCCACTAACTTATTAAATTATTATAATTTAGGTTGTATATTATAATAAGCTGACCTAATATGTAGGAGCTAAGAATGTTGAGGAGAAAAACCTGCTCTGTATCAATCTCCTGAATAGAAACTCCATCTCCCATGCTGCACTGTAACGCTTGCAATTGTTTCTCCTCACAAACCACCTTTGTTTCCTGGAATCTCTTGGAGAATCTTCAGAGACCATCTGCTTGCTTTTGCAGTTGCAATCTGCTCTGGCAACAGGAATGATGTGGACTCAAACAGAGAGATAGATAGCTATCCCTCTGGCTTCTGCCAGTAGCCTGACCAGTCTGCAGCCTTCTGAAGTTGGTTTGTTTCTGACCTTCTTGAGTGTGTTTTGTGCCTTGTTAGCCAGACGGATGAAAGACTCGATCTTGAGCTGAACAGCCGCATCATCGTCTCTCGTGAGGACCAGCTGCAACCCCTGTATCCCTCATCTTCAAGACCTCAGCTCAGAGAAGTTATCTTGCATAGATAGAATGGTAGAGATGAGCCTGCACAAGGGACCTCTCTAGCTGACTAGTTCCTCCACCGTTTTCTTCTGTTGGGGTCAGGAGAGACCAATTTGGTCGCTGGGTAAGCACATGATGTCTTCTACAACGCCGGCCCTGATATTTCGGATGGCTTATACGAAACTAAAAACAGGAGCGCCATTAAATGTCAAGGAACATGTTAACCTAAACTTGTCTAGGCACCGCTAAAGACGTTGATGGTTATTTTGATGCCTGTTCGTCTCACAGTTATATTAATATTCGATATATTCCTAGGGATTATAAGAAACAACATGTATTTAAGTAATATAATTAAATAAAAATATATTTTGGTTATATAAATTTTCTGATTATAGATCCCATTTTGTATCTTGTATCGGGGCTTCAAATACATTGAGATGACCCTAACTATCTGCAACATGATCCTCTACTGATGCAATCTTAAATAAAATTACAACATAATCAACTTTTGAAAACTACATGGTACATGCTAAAACAAAAAAGAGCATGCACACGAGTTCACTAAATCCTAACATGAGACAAGACACTAGGTGCAATAAAACAAAAGGTTTGACTTGATAAATTACCCGCCAATCACTTACCCACAGTTGCAATCTTCATTGCACGTTTGAGATCACATAAGTTGTTGCTTAGTTAAGTACCACTCAGGAAGTTTTGCAAGAATAACAACATCCAGCAGGTACATACAACTAGTATTAGAAATGATCCCTGCTAAGTAGAGAGAAGAACTGTCATATCGTACAGGAGTTACATGTGCTTCTTGCACTGAAGCTTGCATATAGATGTCATGTTTATTCTAGTTCTAATAGACCATTATGTCAGACATTATCGGTGAATCACCGAGCAGTCTACCCAAAAGATACTAGAGGTGGAGATTAGATGAGCGCAAGGGAAGCGCATCGTCTTCGAACCCGATGGTCGACTCTAATGAATAAGAGCCAAGATTTATATTGGTTCGGCTCTCCTGAGGATAATAAACCTATGTCCAGTATTTTAGATGTATAATATGGTGGATGAGCTTACAATACGACGCAATTAAACTGTAGAGATTTAAGACGTCGAAAACAAGAAGAATATGATGCCTTCGGGGTGTTGTCACAGACCGATTTTTCGATAATTTAAAAATTAAATAATAAATCAATTTCTAGAAATTATTAACAGCAAAAGTAATTAAAATAAAGAAGCTAAAATGTGGGTTTAAAAATTTCATCAAAATTCCTTGAATTCTAAAATCTTTCGAACTTGTTTTGGAAGGTTTCTCGTTCCTTTGAAAATTAGTGGTTTTGTATTTAAAATCAAAATTTCTTAATTTCGACGTGAATGCAAAATTTATTGATTTTTCCGAACCAAGGAATATTTCGTAATATTTCTCGGTGTTCGTTTGAATTCTTATCAAATTCCTTGAAATTTCATTTAAAAGTTTGAAAATCGAAATTGAGGAAAATTTTGCAGAAATGCCTCTCTTTTTCTTCTCTTTTCCTCTTTTTCCTTTTTCTCTTTCCTTTCTTTTTCTTTCCCTTCTTTTTCTTTTTCCCTTTCCTCTCTCCAACCTTTCTTTTCCTGGCGCGTGCGCTTCTCTTTCTCCTCCCTTTCTTCTTCCTCCCGATGTTTCCTGGCTGCGCGCGTGTTTCCTCCCATGCCCAGAACTTCCGAAAATTTCTGAAAATAACGTTCTATATAAATTTATTTTTGTCCAGAACTTTCGATCCAACCGAAACTTCCGAAAATAATATTCTGTATCGAATTTATTTCGACCCGGAAGTTTTGGTTCCACCCGAAACTTCCGGTTCGTTCAGGATTCACCTTTCAAGCATGCCCGAAACTTCCGGTTTCTCCAGAAACCGAAATTGGGGCTGGCCTAGAACTTCCGATAGCACCAGAAATTCCAGTTGCTCCAGAACCCAGAACTTTCGGCCTCAAGCCAGAACTTCCGGTTCCCCTAGAATTCTCTTGGGCATATTTTCATCAATATCCCACTTGCACAAGAGTCAATTCTTGCAAGCTTTAAATCCTATCCCCTTAAACGTGTGACCCGATTGGTTTATATGCAAACGGCCACTACCCAGAAACCATTTTCGGATCGCAAATCAATAACGGTACCTAGCAGCACATATTGACTCCCGAAAGCATACAAAATCAAAATCATATTTTCTGAACCTTAATATACTCACGCACCAATCCCTTTACCACACGACATCAGTCAAGTTCAAGGCGAGATTTGTGCCATCCTTGTGATAGCTCGACACTTCACTCGATCAAGTAGTGGATTAATCATGATTAACTCTTTAATCATAGTGGCATGACCATGCACTTTTCTAATCCAACTATCTTGAGGGACCTAGAGATGTCTCTCTCGTTATTTAGGAGGAGTAATTTTATCTTGATTGCTCACATCCCAAGACATGTTTCATAACATATCCGAAAGCAACCTTTATAACTATCCAGTTATGGAATAGCGTTTGAAAGCCCCTAAGTGTGTTACTACATATTCTGGAATCAATTGACGATCTCAGGTTAAAGGATTCTGCAGGTACACCATTTGAGATGACAACTGATGGCATATCAACAATAATAATCCCAGCAGTATCTCAAGGTGGTTCTATCCAACACCATGTTCTCTAACATGTGTACACATTACTGATTTGATATCTCCATATCTATGATCCATGAAACATGATCATCAATAAGATAAATGTGCTAATCTATAAATCATTACTGTCCCACATGATGATATAAGATTAAGGATCATTTAGAATAACATCATGATAAAACAAAAAGTTTTACAAACAAGTCACATACTTACTGATCAATATAAAAGATAATTATTCAAGGAACAAGATAACCAATTATCCATAATACATCAGCATAGACAAGACTCTTTCTCTCATATACACTAGACTCTATCACACAATTATTTAATACCCATAGAGCCCAAGTGCGCCTCATGCTTTGGCTGCGAGAGAGGTTTCTGTTGGGGAACGGGTAGGCTACGCTAGCACAAAATAAAACTTTTCTACACCGTTCAACCCAAGAACCATGCAAGTAATGGTATCTGTTGGGTTATGGGAAGACTACGCTAGCGCTTAATTTTACAAATTTACCCTGTTAGCCCAAGAACTATGCATGTAATGGGATAATGGATCGTTATCTTTGAACCACGAGACGCGCTCGGGCAGCGAAAGTAGAGTCGAAGTAGCGCGTTCTCGAGCAGCTCTTCTCCAGCTTCGTTCGTTCATCAGCAATCCGGCGATGAAGACGACGTGATCCGACGATCCGGCGAACTCCACGGGAAGAAGACGAGCACCGATACAGCAACGGTGCCTCTACGGTATCCACACGTACAGGGAAGGGATCACCTCGCGCCGGCGTGCTAGCACCGCTCGCGAGATCCGGAGAGATCAATCACAACCCTTGTGATCGAGGAGGAGAGATGGCGGCTAGGGCTCTCAACCAGGAGCAATAGCAGCAATGACCAGCAGTCTTTTCATGCTTGCCCCACCTCTCTTTATATAGTGCCCAATCGTGGGCCTTTAATCTGTATTAAAGCCCAACAGATCTAATCTATTCGTCTAACCCGGAAGTTCTGGCTATAGCAGGAACTTTCGGACCCTGGAACTTCCGGCTACAGCCGGAACTTCTGAAAATGACCTTCTGTATAGAATTAATTCTCGACCCAGAACTTTCGGCTACAGCTGGAACTTCCGGTTCGTCCAGAAAATCAAACACTGGGACTGGCCCTGAACTTCTGGTCCTACCAGAACTTTCGGATGCTCCAGAACCCGGAACTTCCGGTTCCCCCAGAATTTTCTTAGGCATAATTCCATCAATCTCCCACTTGCACAAGAACCAATTCTTTACAAGATTTGAATTCCATCCCCTTAAGCGTGCGACCCGATAGGTTCATACGCAAACGACCGCTACCCGGAATCCATTTCCGGATCGCCGATCAATAGTGGTACCTAGCAACACATATTGACCCCCGAAAACATACAAAGCCAAAATCATACTTTCTGAACCTTGATATACTCACGCACCAATCCCTTTACCTCACGACATCAGTCAAGCTCAAGACGAGATTCGTGCCACCCTTGTTGATAGCTCGACACTTCACACGATCAAGTAGTGGATTCAATCATAATCAACTCTTTGACCATAGTGGCATGGCCATGCACTTTCCAATCCGACTACCTCGAGGGGCCCAGAGACGTCTCTCCCATTATGTAGGAGGGGTAAATTCCATCTTGACCGCTCACATCCCACGACATGTTTCGTGACACACCCGAAAGCAACCTTTATAACTACCCTGTTATGGAATAGCATTTAGAAGTCCCTAAGTGTGCTACTACACATTCTGGAATCAATAACGATCTCAGGTCTAAGGATTCTATAGGTACACCATTTGAGATGATAACTGATGGCACATAAAATAACAATCCCAGCAGTATCTCAAGGTGGGTCTATCCAATTCTATGTTCACCAACATGAGTCCACATCATTGATTTGACATCTCCATGTCTATGATCTGTGAAACATGATCATCAATCAAACAGATATGCTAATCTATGAATCATCACTGTCCCACATGACGATATGAGATTAGGGATCGTTTAAAACAACATCATAACACAAAGAGTCTCACAAACAAGTCATCAACTTACTGATCAATGTAAAAGACATTTATTCGAGGAACAAGATAACAAATTATCTAAATGTACATCAGCATAGATAAACTAACTTCTTCTCACATACACTCGACTCACTCACGTAAGTATCTAATATCCATAGAGCTCAAGTACGCCTCATGTCTGGGCTGTGAGAGAGGCTTCGTCAACGGATCGACTATGTTCAAATCCATGTGCACCTTACATATCTTCACATCACCTCTATCTAAATCTCACGAATCAGGTGATAACGTCGCAGTATGTGCTTGGACTTCTGATGCGACCTAGGCTCCTTGGCTTGCGCAATGGCACCACTATTATCACAATAGAGGTCCACTGGATTGGACGCACTAGGGACAACACCCAGCTCAGAAATAAACTTTCTGATCCAAACTGCCTCCTTCACAGCTTCCGAAGCTACAATATACTCGGCCTCTGTTGTTGAATCTGCAATCATTTCTTGCTTGGAACTCTTCCAACTCGCTGCGTCTCCATTGAGGCAAAACACAAATCCAGACTGCGATCGTGAATCGTCCTTGTCGGTTTGGAAACTAACGTCAGTGTAACCATTGATAATGAGCTCCTCCTCACCTCCATAGACCAGGAATATATCCTCAGTTCTTCTCAAGTACTTAAGGATACTTTTTACAACCGTCCAATGATTTTCACCCAGGTTTGACTGATATCTGTTCGTAACACTTAGAACATAAGAAACATCTAGGTGTGTACAAAGCATGGCATACATGATGGATCCGATTGCGGAGGCATACGGGATCGCACTCATCTTCTCCAGCTCATCAGGTGTCGAAGGACACTGAATCTTGCTGAGAGAAATACCATGTGACATTGGCAGGAAACCTTTTTTAGAATTCTGCATATTGAACCGTTTTAATACTTTGTCAATGTACATGCTTTGGCTTAATTCAATTAGCCTTCTCGATCTATCTCCATAGATCTTTATGCCCAAGATGTATGCTGCCTCTTCAAGATCTTTCATCGAGAAACTTTTCCTCAACGAAGCCTTGACAGCATCTACCATAGGAATATCATTTCTGATCAACAATATGACATCTACATATAAGACCAGAAACACAAGTGAGCTCCCACTAGCCTTTTTGTAAACACAATGCTCTTCTTCATTTTTTATGAAGCCAAACCCTTTGACTACCTCATCAAAACGAAGGTTTCAACTCCGAGAAGCCTGCTTCAGCCCATAAATGGATATTTGCAGCTTACAAACTTTCCCAGCATTCTCTGGATCATCAAGACCTTCAGGTTGTGTCATATACACATCCTCACTTAGATTTCCATTAAGGAAAGCCGTCTTGACATTCATTTGCCATATCTCATAGTCATAAAATACGGCAATTGCTAGGATGATCCGGATAGACTTTAGCATAGTGATGGGCAAAAACGTTTTATCATAATCAACACCTTGAATCTGCCTGAAACCTTTCACCACCAATCGTGTCTTATAGATGTGAACATTTCCATCAACGTCTATCTTTTTCTTAAAAATCCATTTACACTCGATAGTTTTTACACCATCATGTGGATCGATCAAGTTCCAAACTTGATTCTCTCGTATGGATTCTAACTCAGATCTTATGGCTCCAAGCCATTTCTCAGAGTCAGGTCCCATCACAGCTTCCGAATAGGTCTTAGCTTCATCATTGTCCAACAATAATATGTCGCGCTGCCTAGCGGCTAAAAACGCTAATCGCTCGGGCGCACGACTTAACCTCTCTGACCGACGTGGGGCTGGCATCTCGACAACAGGCTCTACAACATCTTGCATGTCGAGTGGCGGTTTAGTAGGAGCTGAAACACTTTCTAGTGATTCTCGAACCTCTTCGAGTTGCACCGTGCTCCCACTAACCCCTATCGAGAGAAACTCTTTCTCAAGAAAAATACAATTCCGGACGACAAACACTTTGTCTTCTTCCCGGTTATAAAAGTAATATTCTTTGGTCTCCCTAGGATATCCCACAAAGAAGCATTTATCAGATTTAGGAGTGAGCTTATCAGACGTCAAACGCTTTACATAGGCCTCACAACCCCAGATCTTTAGAAAAGACAACCCGGGACGCTTCCCAGTCCATATCTCATATGACGTCCTCTCCACAGATTTAGATAAAACTCTGTTTAACGTGAAAGCAGCAGTTTCTAAAGCGAATTCCCAGAAAGACAATGGAAGATCAGCTTGACTCATCATCGACCGGACCATGTCTAACAAAGTTCGGTTCCTTCACTCGGACACTCCATTCCACTGAGGTGTACCGGGTGGAGTCAGCTGTGGAACAATTCCACACTGCTTCAGATGATCATTAAACTCATGGCTTAAATATTCACCTCCACGATCTGATCGTAGAAATTTGATTGTCTTGCTAGTATGATTTTGTACCTCATTTTGAAACTCCTTGAACTTTTCAAATGATTCCGACTTATGCCTCATTAAGTAGACGTAACCATATCTACTAAAATCGTCGGTAAAAGTTATGAAGTACTGGAATCCACCTCTGGCTGTGGAACTCATTGGTCCACATACATCAGTATGTACAATGGCTAATAGCTCGTTTGAACTGTCACTTTGACCAGTGAAAGGCGTCTTAGTCATCTTGCCA
Organism: Zizania latifolia; assembly: GCA_000418225.1. Lineage (NCBI taxonomy): Eukaryota > Viridiplantae > Streptophyta > Magnoliopsida > Poales > Poaceae > Zizania > Zizania latifolia. Next base: position 861,774 of record KE371174.1, on the reverse strand, counting down.
AGTAAACAAGACTCACATGTGTCAAACAATTCAAAATCAAATGACTTCAAAAGCCCATCTCTATGGAGCTTCTGTATGCGCTTCTCATTTATATGACCCAAACGACAATACCAAATATAGGTGAGATTCAAATCATTGAGTCGAGGTTTCTTGGTATTAATGTTATAAACGTGTGTATCCTCAAGATTCAAAATATATAAGCCATTCAACAATGGACAAATAGCATAGAGCATACCATTTGAAAATATCGAACAACACTTGTTCTTTATTACGAATTCAAAACCGTCTTCCTCTAAACATGACGAAGAGATAATGTTTCTGCCCAAAGCGGGAATAAAATAACAATTATTTAACTCCGAAACTAATCTTGAGGGTAGCGACAAAGAATAGACGCCGACGGCCAATGCAGCATCTTTTGCACCATTGCTGACGCGAACATCCAATTCGCCTCTTGCACACTTCCTAGTCCTTTTCAGCCACTGCAATGATTTACAAGTGTGAATCATTGATCTGGTATCAAATACCCATGAATCACTTAGACGAGTAGCAAGATAAATTTCAATAACATTTATACCTAAAGCGGAAGTCACACTTTCCTTCTTTTTCTTTTGCTCTTCCAAGTACAACATATTGTGGGACAAGATCCATATTCATCTAACTCCTAGTGAGCTTTGGCATCACTGCTAGATGATTAGTGATATAGGTAAGCAATACCTTGCTAATCACATCTCCATGTGACTCTTGTTCGTTGGGGTAGCATCCAATGCACAACTCCCAACTCCATGTCCCAAAGCCTAAAACCGTTTTGATAGCTTTGTTAAGCAAACCAATACTATGCATGTGGTTGCCCACACCACCCTAACTAATTGAGATAAAAGATGGCATCCTGCTTTAGCAAACCCACCATACAATGATCACAACCTTTGTAGGTGCAGCTATTGGAAAGAGCATCAATACTTAATTTTCTGAGGGAAACTATTCTAACATGGTAACGATGCCTACCGCACACGGAACATGAAAGAATAGTATGACAGGAACATAAATAAACATCACAGGCAATCATATTGACTGTGACATAGTTTGGCCCCTTCGCATGGTGATCTCCATCTCCATGGTTCCTGTCCTTCGGGTCATACCGCTTCAAGCCTCCATGAACCTGTATCAGTCTATTACACCTAATAGCACTATACTAATTACATGGGCTGAAGCATCACATGTCGACGCGTAGGTCATACAATATTTGAACAGCCTTGGACTGTAATCAACCATGACACGCAGGCCATGTTATTACAAGCGAGTATCACATACTTCTACAAGGTGTTGATGAAGTTTTTGGTCACACGCGTGGCCTGAGAGATCTGCTTAACTCTAGTGCAGGTCCTAAATTTACGGTTCGTGGCGTGCCAATCAATTTGATCCTACAACTGATAAGATAGACAAGAAAAACGTAAGTAGTAACGCCTATCGGCTATCAAGCCGATGGTCTTGGCGTGCATCGGGACGTACATTTAAATAAGATAAATAGGATGTAATAATAACATGGTAAAAACCACATGACACGATATATCGGATGCATGGCATGAAAATAAATCCAATGTGAAGATCTATCGAGACAATAGTATCGGCTTGAACCATCTAATCTGTAAAATCGTCTGAAAGTAATACTAGAATCGATATCGGGATATAAAAGCAAGACAGGTAATAACGCTAGGCCGATGTGTATCGCCCGATTCCGATGCCCGATACAACAATGAGATTAAAATTTGCAGAAAGATAACCTATCGGCTTATACTCCGATAGAATTTGGCCTCGACATGCCCGATCTGTGTTCTCATTATCATTCACTATAACCACAAGATTGGACCGAAACAAGACAGTCGCTAAGTCACAGCAAATCATAGTGCTAAACATATCGGAGCACATTTTATCCAGATGAACGATACGCGACGTTAATCAAACACACAGACTAAGATGTCGAACTCAACCGATGAAGCCTTAGACTGAAATATTTGATCTAAACCACGCATCTGATATTGCATGATTGATACATAGACTAAGATGTCAGACCTAACCGATGAAGCCTTAGACCTACTAATCAATACATGTTTAGCGGAACTTACCCCTCGCCGGAGATCGAAGCGATGCAGCCCCGCGGGAGAGCAAGAACTCGTCGATGGCAAGTTTGGCGATGCGCCGAGAGTTGTTTGATCTGTTGATTGATTGATTGATTCTAAACTAGGTCTAAAAGTTACATATTTATAGTCCTGAGACTTGCCGTCCTATGCTGATACGATTGTAACCGATTCTGTATAAAATCCACCATTTCCTTCTTCATCGGCTTCTCTCCCAACTGTATCCTTATCCGGTCACTCGTGCATGTTACGGATGGGCTTCGTTGACCGTACTTTGACTGGACTCTTGATTTTCATTGACCAGGCTGAAACTGTGCTGGGCTTGGGCTTTACCAAATTTTGCCGTTAGCACAAGGCCATACCAGTCATAACATTCTCTGCAAAAATAAGTTAGGCGGAGACTATACGCAACTGAAAACAAACCCAGAACTTCCGGCTCAGCCGGAAATTCCAAAATCAACCTTCTGACTCGAATTTATTTTCGCCCGGAACTTCCAGCTACAGCCGGAACTTCTGAAAATAACCTTCTGACTCGAAATATATTTCAGTCCAAAACTTTCGGTCCAACCGGAAGTTCCGGCTACAGCCGAAACTTCCGAAAATAACATTCTGCTTCGAAGATAATTTCGGCCTGGAACTTCCGAAAATCCGACAACAAAAAAATAGATGCAATCTATTTCCATCACATATCACCATATGTGATCCATCCAGATCGAACACTACGCACGTAGGCTCTGATACCACTGTTGGGTTATGGGGAGGCTACGCTAGCGCTTAATTTCAAAAATTTACCACGTTAGCCCAAGAACCATACATGTAATGGGATCATGGATCGTTACCTTTGAACTACGAGACGCGCTCAGGCAGCGGAAGTAGAGTCGAAGTAGCGCGTCCTCGAGCAGCTCTTCTCCGGCTTCGTTCGTTCGTCGGCAATCCGGTGATGAAGACAACGCGATCCGACGATCCGGCGAACTCCACGGGAAGAAAACAAGCACCGATGCAGCAACGGTGCCTATACGGTATCCACACATACAGGGATAGGATCACCTCACGCCGGCGTGGTAGCACCACTCGCGAGATCTAGAGAGATCAATCACAACCCTTGTGATCGAGGAGGAGAGGTGACGGCTAGGGCTCTCAACCAAGAGCAATAGCAGCAATGACCAGCAGCCTTTTCGTGCTTGCTCCACCTCTCTTTATATAGTGCCCAATCGTGGGTCTTTAATCTGTATTAAAGCCCAACAGATCTAATATGTTCGTCTGACCCGAAAGTTTCGGCTATAGCCGGAGCCGGAACTTCTGGCTACAGCTTGAACTTCTGAAAATGACCTTCTGTATAGAATTAATTCTCGACCCAAAACTTCCGGCTACAGCCGGAACTTCCGGTTCGTCTAGAAAATCAAACACTGGGGCTGGCCCGAAACTTCTAATCCTACCAGAACTTCTGGATGCTCTAGAACCCAGAACTTCTGGTTCCCCCAGAATTTTCTTGGGCACAATTCCATCAGTATCATGTATCGTTACCTTTAGCCGCGAAACGCGCTAGGACAACGAAAGAAGAGTTGGGGAAGCGCGTCATCGATCAACTCTGCCTAGCTCCATCCAATCGTCAACGGCGAAGACAATGCAGCACCACGATCCTCACGTCGAGATGATCAACGCCGCAATTGCAGCAGCGCCTCTACGGTATCCACACGTATAGGAACGGGATCACCTTACGCCGGTATGCTAGTATCGCGTGTGAGGTTAGGGGAGATGCAGCCACAATAGTTGTGGCCAGGAGGAGGTGGTGGCTAGGGTTAGGGTAGGGGTGAAAGCAACAACAGCCAGAAGCAGCCTTTTCGTCCTAGCCCCTTCTCTCCTTATATAGTGCCCTCTCATGGGCTTTTAATCAGTATTAAAGCCCAACAGATCTAATCTGTTCGTCTGGCCCGAAAGTTCTGGTCCAGGCCCAGAACTTCCAAAAACAACCTTTTGTACGAATTTATTTCTGTCCAGAACTTCCGGTCCAACTGGAACTTCCAGACGTAGAACTTCCGGTCAAACCGGAACTTCTGAAAATAACATTCTGTATTGAATTTATTTTGACCCAGAAGTTTCGATTCCACCCAAAACTTCCGGTTTGTCTAGAATACATCTCTCAGGCAGGCCCAGAACTTCCTGTCCAACCGGAACTTCCGGTTCCTCCAGAAACCAAAACTGGGGCTGGTCCGGAACTTCTGGTCGAACCGGACCTTCTGGTTTCTCCAGAACTCGGAACTTCCAGCCTCAAGCCAGAACTTCTGTTTTCCCCAGAATTCTCTTGGGCATATTTTTATCAATCTCCCACTTGCACAAGAGCCAATTCTTGTAAGCTTTAAATCCCATCCCCTTAAGCGTGTGACCCGATAGGTTCATATGTAAAAGGCCGCTACCCGAAAACCTTTTTTGGATCGCAAGTCAATAGCGGTACCTAGCAGCACATACTAACCCCCGAATGCATACAAACATCATATCAACTGAACCTTGATATACTCACGCACCAATCCCTTTACCACACGACATCAGTCAAGCTCAAGGCGAGATTCGTGCCACCCTTGTGATAGCTCAACACTTCACTCGATCAAGTAGTGGATTAATCATGATTAACTCTTTAATCATAGTGGCATGGCCATACACTTTTCCAATTCAACTATCTCGAGGGGCCAGAGACGTCTCTCCCGTTATTTAGGAGTGGTGAATTCTATCTTGATCGCTCATATCTTAAGACATGTTTCATAACATATCCAAAAGTAACCTTTATAACTACCCAGTTACGGAATAACGTTTAAAAGCCCCTAAGTGTGTTACTACACATTCTAGAATCAATGACGACAAGGGTTATAACTACCCAGTTATGGATTGGACGCACTAAAGACAACACCCAGCTTAGAAACAAACTTTTTGATCCAAATAGCCTCCTTTGCAGCTTCAGAAGCTGCAATGTACTCAACCTCCGTTGTTGAAAATGCAACTGTTTCTTGCTTGGAACTTTTCCAACTCATTGTGCCTCCATTAAGGCAAAACACAAATCTAGAATGTGATCTCGAATCGTCCTTATCGATCTGGAAGCTAGCATCGGTGCCGAAGTATGTTGTTAAATCTTCGTTGAGGAAAAGTTTCTCAATAAAAGATCTCGGAGAAGCAGCATAAATTTTGAACATAAAGATCTATAAAGATAGGTCGAGAAGGTTAATTGGATTAAGCCAAAGCATGTACATCGACATGGTATTAAAACAGTTCTATGGAGGAGAGGAGGAGCTCGTGGTAAATAGTTACACCGACGTTAGCTTCCAAACCGACAAGGACAATTCGCGATCGCAGTCTGGATTTGTGTTTTGCCTCAATGGAGGCGCGGTGAGTTGGAAGAGTTCCAAGCAAGAAATGGTTGCAGATTCAACAACAGAGACTGAGTACATTACAGCTTCTGAAGCTGCGAAGGAGATTGTTTGGATCAAAAAAATTTGTTTCTGAGCTGGGAGTTGTCCCTGGTGCGTCCAGTCCAGTGGACCTCTATTGTGATAATAGTGGTGCTATTGCGCAAGTCAAGGCGCCTAGGTTGCACCAGAAGGCTAAGCACATACTTTGGCGTTTTCACCTCATCCGTGAGATCATAGATAGAGGTGATGTAAAGATATGCAAGGTGTATATGGATTTAAACGTTGTCGATCTATTGACAAAGCCTCTCTCACAGCCTAAGCATGAGGCGCAATTGAGCTCTATGGGTATTAGATACTTACGTGAGTAAGTCTAGTATATGTGAGAAAATATGTCTTATCTATGCTAATGAACATTTGGATAATTGGTTATCTTGTTTTTTGAATAAATATCTTTTACATTGATCAGCAAGTATGTGACTTGTTTGTGAAATTCTTTGTTTTATAATGATGTTATTCTAAACGATTTTTAATCTCATATCGTCATGTGGGACAATGATAATTTTTAGATTAGCACATATGTCTGATTGATGATCATATTTTGCAGATCATGGATATGGAGATGCCAAATCAGTGATGTGGACTCATGTTAGTGAACATAGAGTTGGATAGATCCACTTTGAGATACTACTGTGATTGTTATTTTGAATGTGCCATCAGTTGTTCTCAAATGGTGTATCTGTAGAATCCTTAGACCTGAGATCGTCATTGATTCTAAAATGTGTAGTGACGCACTTAGGGGCTTTCAAACGCTATTCCGTAACTGGATAGTTATAAAGGTTGCTTTCATGTGTGTTATGAAACATGTCGTGGGATGTGAGCGGTCAAGATGGAATTTACCCCTCCTAAATAACGGGAGAGGCGTCTCTAGGCCCCTCGAGATAGTTGGATTGAAAAAGTGCATGGCCGTGCCACTATAATTAAAGAGTTAATTATTATTAATCCACTACTTGATCGAATAAAGTGTCGATCTATTACAAGGGTGGCACGAATCTCGTCTTGAGCTTGACTGATGTCGTGTGGTAAAGAGATTGGTGCATGAGTATATTAAGGTTCAGAAAATATGATTTTAATTTTGTATGTTTTCGGGGGTCAATATGTGCTGCTAGGTACCACTATTGATTTGCGATCCAGAAAGGGCTTCTAGGTAGTGACCGTTTGCATATAAACCAATCGGGTCACACGCTTAAGAGGATGGGATTTAAAGCTTGCAATAATTGGCTCTTGTGCAAGTGGAAGATTGATGAAAATATGCTCAAGAGAATTCTGGGGAACCGGAAGTTCTGGCCTAAGGCTGAAAGTTTCGGGTTCTGGTGTAACTGAAAGTTCCGATTCAACCGGAAGTTTTGGACCAGCCCCATTTTCGGTTTCTGGAGGAACCGGAAGTTCCGGTTGGACCAGAAGTTTTGGGCAGAAATAAATTCATACAGAAGGTTATTTTTGGAAGTTCCGGGCTGGACCAGAACTTTCGGGCCAGACGAATAGATTAGATCTGTTGGGCTTTAATATTGATTAAAGGCCCATGAGAGGGCACTATATAAGGAGAGGAGGAGCTAGAACGAAAAGGCTGTTGTTGCTTCGACCTAACCCTAGCCGCCGCCTCTCCTGGCTACACCGGTTGTGACTGTCTGTCCCCTAACTTCCCGTGTGATACTAGCATACCAGCGTGAAGTGATCCCGTCTCTATATGTGTGGATATCGTAGAGGTGCCGCTGCTACTGCGGTGCTGATCTTCCCGTGGAGATCACCGGACTATCTCGACTTCATCGCCGACGGACGGATGGAACAAAGAGGAGCCGGTCAAGAACGCGTTTCATCAACGCTACTTCCGCTGCCCTAGTGCATTTCGTGGCTAGAGGTAATGATCTATGATCCCATTACACACATGGTTTCTGGGCGAACATGGTAAATTTTTTTGAATTAAATGTTAGCATAGCCTCCCCAAAACCCTACACCAAACCCTTTGATCACTTTATCAAAACGAAGATTCTAACTCCGAGAAGCTTGCAAATTTTCCCAGCATTTTTTGGATCGACAAAACCTTCAGGCTGTGTCATGTATACATCCTCGCTTAGGTTTTCATTAAGTTAAGCCGTTTTGACATCATTTGCCATATCTCATAGTCATAATATGGGACAATTGCTAGGATGATCCGGATAGAGTTTAGCATTGCGACGGGCGAAAACTCTTTCTCAAAAAAGACACCATTTCGGGCGACAAACACTTTGCCTTCTTCCCGATTATAGAAGTAATATCCTTTGGTTTCCCTAGTATACCTCACAAAGAAATATTTATCAGATTTGGGAGTGAGCTTATCAGACGTCAAACATTTTACATAGGGCTCACAATCTCATATCTTTAGAAAAGACAATCTGGGATGCTTCCCAGTCCATATCTCATATGGAAGATCAGATTAACTCATCATTGACCGGACTATGTCTAACAAAGTTCGATTCCTCCGCTCGGACACCCCATTCCATTGAGGCGTGCCCGGTGGAGTGAACTATGGAACAATTCCACATTGCTTTAGATGATCAATAAACTCATGGCTCAAATATTTACCTCCACGATCCGATCGTAGAAATTTAATTGTCTTGCCTATATAATTTTGTACCTTATTCTTGAACTTTTCAAAGGATTTCAACTTATGCCTCATTAAGTAGATGTAACCAAATCTACTAAAGTCGTCGGTAAAAGTAATGAAGTACTGAAAACCACCTCTGGCTGTGGAACTCATTGGTCCACATACATCTATATGTACAAGGGCCAACAATTTATTTGCGCTCTCACTTTGACCAGTGAAAGGCGTCTTAGTAATTTTTTTTAAGTAAATAAGACTCACACGTATCAAATGACTCCAGAAGATCATCTTTATGGAGCTTCTTCATGCGCTTCTCATTTATATGACATAAACGACAATGCCAAACAAAAGTGGGATTCAAATCATTAAGCCGAGGCTTCTTCGTATTAATGTTATAAACATGTGTATCTCAAGATTCAGAATATATAATCCATTCATCAATGGACAAGTACCATAGAGCAAACCATTCAAAAATATCAAAAAACATTTATTCATTATTATGAATTCATAACCATCTTCCTTCAAACATGAAGAAGAGATAATGTTTCTGCCCATGACAGAAATATAATAACAATTATTCTATTCTAAAACTAATCCTAAGGGTAGCGATAAGGAATAAACGCCGATGGCCAACGCAGCAACTTTTGCACCATTGCCGACGTGCACATCCAATTCGCCTCTTGCACACTTCCTTGCCCTATTCAGTCCCTGCAACGATTTGCAAGTATGAATCATTGATGCGGTATCAAATACCCATGAATCACTTGGACGAGTAGCAAGATTAATTTCAATAATATTTATACCTGAAGTGAAAGTTTTACTTCCCTTATTCTTCTTGAGTTCTTCCAAGTATAACTTGCAGTTCCTCCGCCAATGACCAATCTTATGGCAGTGGTGGCAAGTGTCAAAAGTAGCAGAGCCAACCTTGAACTTTCCAACAGGTTTATGCTTAGAGCTCGAGATCTCATCTGAAGCTTTAGCCGTGCCCTTGTGTTTTCTCTTCTTGCTATCCTTCTAAACCATCATCACATGACTAGCCATACTTTTCACCATGCTGTTCATATGAAAGTTCAAGATGAACGACTCGAAGCTCATAGGGAGCGACTAGAGAATCACATCCGTAGCCAACTCTTGGCCAAGGGGAAAATCAAGTTTTTTCAGGCTCTCAATGTAACCAATTATCTTGATCACATAAGGACTGACTGGACTGCCTTCTGTCAACCTGCACGCAAACAAGGACTTTGAGGTGTTGTATCTCTCGGCCCGAGCTTGGTTCTCAAACATGCCTTTGAGTCCCACGATCATATTGTAGGCATCCCTGTTCTCATATTGCTTCTGAAGCTCAGAAGACATACAGGCAAGCATTAGACAGCTAACATCAATTGAATCATTGGCGTGCTTCTCATAAGCCCTCCGATCCACGGCAGATACATTATCAGCTGGTTCATCAGGATGGGGCTCCTTTAGAACATATTCCGTTTTCTCTTGTTTGAGAACAATTCTTAAGTTTCTATGCTAATCAATAAAGTTTGTTCCAGAAAGCTTTTCCTTTTCAAGAATTGATCGCAAATTAAAAACGAAAGTATTCTTTACAGTAGGTACCATGATCTATAACAAAAATACAAGTTTCAGCACTATGCTATGTGAATCTTCTATCAAATAAAAGATGCTCCACTACATGATATACAATTATTTTCTTTCTTACAACATGTAGTGGGACAAGATCTATATTCAACTAACTTCTAGTGAGCTTTGGCATCACTGCTAGAAAATTAGTGACATAGGTAAGCAACCCTTTACTAATCGCATCCCTACGTGACTCTTGTTCTTTGGGGTGGCATTCAATGCCTCGACGCCCAACTCCATGCCCCAAAGCCCAAAACCGTTTTGATAGCTTTGTTAAGCAAACCAATACTATACTTGTGGATGTCCGATATCTACCTTAACTGGTTAAGATAAAAGATGACACTCTGCTTTGGCAGACCTACCATGCAATGGTCAAAAACTTTTGTAGGTGCAGCTATTGAAAAGGGCATCAATGATTCTTAATTTTCCGAGGGAAACTATTCTAACATGGTAACGATGCCTACCGCACGTAGAAAATGAAAGAATAGTATGATAGGAACATAAGTAAACATTACAGGCAATCATATTAACTGTGACATAATATGGCCCTTCTCACATGGTGATCTCTATTTCCATGGTTCCTGTCCTTCGGGTCATCACGCTTCAAGCCTCCATGATCTTGTATCAATCTATTACATCTAGTAGCACTATACAAATTATATAAGAAGAAGCATCACATGTCGACACATAGGTCGTACAATAATAGGACAGCCTTGAGCTACAATTAACCACGACACGTAGGCCATAAAAATTACACGCGTGCATCATATACATCATAAGGCCATACCAGTCACAACATTCTCTACAAAAACAAGTTAAGCGTAGAATCTATACGTAACTGAAAAGTGGATCCGGAACTTCTGGCTCAAGGCCCGAAAATTCTGGAATCACTCTTCTGTATTGAATTTATTTTGGCTCGGAACTTCTGGGTCAAACTCGGAACATCCGAAAATAACTTTTTGTTCGGAATTTATTTTCGCTCAGAATTTCTGGTCCAACCAGAACTTCCAAACCCGAAACTTCCGGTCCAATTGGAACTTCCAAAAATGACATTCTGTATCGGGATTATTTTAGCCCGGAAATTCCGGCTGGAGCCTGGAACTTCTAAAAATCTGATGCAAGAATAATAGATCTAATCTATTTCCATCACATATCACCTATATGTGTATGATCCAAATCGAACACTACGCACGTAGGCTCTGATACCACTGTTGGGGAATGGGGAGGCTACGCTAGCAAAAACAAAACCTTTTCTACCCCGTTCAACTCAGGAACCATGTGAGTAATGGGATCATGGATCGTTACCTCTAACGCGAGACGCGCTAGTGCAGCGAAAGAAGAGTTGGGGAAGTGCGTCCTCGATCAACTCCATCCTGCTCCATCCAATCGTCGGTGAAGAAGTTAATGTATCCTTGCGATCTTCACGAGAAGATCAGCACCGCAGTAGCAGCGATGCCTCCACGGTATCCACACGTACAGGGATAGGATCACCTCACGTCGTTATGCTAGTACCACGCGGAAGATTAGGGGAGAGACGGCCATAACTGGTGTAGCCAGGAGAGGTGGCGGCTAGGGCTAGGGAGGAGCAACCTTAGCAACAGTAGCAACAACAACCTTTTGCACCCTAGCGTCTCCTCTCCTTATATAAAGCCTACTGATGGGCCTTTAATCAATATTAAAGCCCAATAGATCTAATCTATTCGTCTGGCCTGGAAGTTCTGGTCCAGGCCCAGAACTTCCAAAAATAACCTTCTGTACAGATTTATTTCTGTCCGGAACTTTCGGTACAATCGGAACTTCCAAAAATAATATTCTGTATCTAATTTATTTCGACCCGGAAGTTCGGGTTCCACCCAGAACTTTCGATTCGTCCAGGATTCACCTTTTAGGCATGTCTGAAACTTTCGGTCCAACCGAAACTTCCGATTTCTCTTGAAACCGGAACTTTCGGTTGCTCTAGAACCCGGAACTTCCAGCTTCAAGCCAGAACTTCCGATTTCCCCAGAATTCTCTTGGGCATATTTCCATCAGGCTCGAGTTAGTCAAGAATTATGATGTTAGTATTCAGTATCACCCTGGTAAAGCTAATGTGGTAGCAAATGCTCCTAGTCGTAAGACCTATGGGAATGCTATTTCAATTGAGGAAGTATCGTTGGAGTTGCTCCAAGAGTTTGAAAAGTTGAGTTTGAGTGTTGTTCCAAGTGGTTTTCTAGCAGCCTAGGAAGCCCAGCCTTCACTGTTAGATCAGATTCATAGAGCTAAAGTGGATGATCCTTATGTTCTGAAGACTAAGGAGAACATAAAGCAAGGAAAAGCTTGTGAGTTCGTTGAAGATGAGCAAGGTACCCTATGGCATAGAAATCGTATTTGTGTACCTGATAAGAAGGAGTTGAAGAATTTCATACTTCGTGAAGCCCATAAGACTCAATACTCTATTCATTCTGGGAGTACTAAGATGTATCAAGACCTTCGAGAAGAATTTTGGTGGCCTAGTATGTGCCGTGAAGTAGCAGAGTATGTAGCCCTATGTGATGTATGCCACAGAGTGAAGGCAGAGCATCAGAGACCTACAGGTTTACTTCAGCCTTTTCGAGTGCCTAAATGGAAATGGGAAGAAATTAGAATGGATTTTATAACCAGATTGTCAAGAATAACTTTAGGGTATGATTCTATTTAGGTTATTATTGATCGTCTAATGAAAGTGGCTCACTTTATACCAGTTAAGACAATATACCGCAACAGACAGTTAGCAGAGCTATACATAGCTAGAATTATTTGTTTGCATGGAGTTCCTAAAAGGATAGTATCAGACAGAGGAAGTCAGTTCACTTTTATGTTTTGGCAGAAGCTGCAGGAAGAATTGGGTATTCGTCTAAATTTTAGTACAGCCTATCATCCCCAGATTGATGGCTAGACAGAAAGAGTGAATCAGATTCTAGAATATATGTTGAGAGCATGTGCTCTAGATTTCAGAGGATTGTGGAATAAGAACTTGCCTGACGCTGAGTTCTCTTATAATAACAGTTATCAAGCTAGTCTTCAGATGTCCCCGTTTGAAGCTTTGTATGGAAGAAAGTGTAGAACGCCGTTGTTTTAGGATCAAGTGGGTGAAACCCAAGTCTTTGACACTAATATTATGAAAGAAGTTGAAAGTAAAGTCAAAATTATTCAAGATCATTTGAGGATTGCTCAGTCCAGGCAGAAGAGTTATGCCGATAACCGTCGACGAGATCTCAATTTCAAGAAAGGAGATTTTGTATACATCAGAGTTACCCCTTTTTATGGAGTTCGTCGTTTCCAGACCAAGGAAAAGTTGGCACCACGTTTCGTGGGACCATATCAGATAACCAGTCGAAGAGGTGAAGTCACCTATAAGTTAGAGTTGTCTCCATCCATGACAGATATTCATAATGTGTTCCATGTGTCCCAGTTGAGGAACTGTCTGCGTGTCCCCTTTGAAGTGGCAGATGTCGAGCAGATAGAACTTCAAGAAGATTTGACGTATGTGTAGAAACCTGTTCGTATGCTGGAAGTCAGTGAGAGAAGGACCCAAAATAAAGTGGTAAAATTTTGCAAGATTTAGTAGAGCAATCATTCAGAAGATGAAGCTACTTAGGAGCGTGAAGATGAATTAAGAGCCAACCATCCGCATCTTTTTCCTAGCGCCTCCGAATCTCGAGGTCGAGATTCTGTTTAAGGGGGATAGGTTTGTCACAGCTTAAAAGTATAAAAAGCTGTGAATAAAATAAAAGGAAACATAATTTTTTAGAAAAATAAAATTTAAAATAAGATTTTCTTTAAAGAAAAGAAAAGAAGTTTGAGTATTAAAATTTGAGGAAGAAATATTTGCAAATAAAATGTTGCTCAAATTTTTTGCAAAAGTCTCTCAAAATGTAAAAAAAAATATAAGAAATTTTCTAAAATTTTTCTAAATCAGAAATATATTTTTCTGAATTTTGGAGCTCTTTCTAAAAAGAAAAAGGAATTAAAAATCAAATTTTCAATAAAAATTCAAATTCCTCCTTTTGGGGTCGACTCCTGTCGGCCCGTTCCCGCGTGCGCCCCGCCTCGGCCTACCTCCGCCCGCTCCTCGACCTAGCTCCTCCCGCCGGCCCACCGTCCCGCGCGCACTGCCGCTGCCACTGACATGATGGCCCCGCATGTCAGGGCCAACCCTAACCTCCAGTCGCCTTCCCTACGCCCTAGCACCGCCCACCGCCGTGCAATCCGTTGCCTTCAAGCCCGTGGGCTCAATCCGAGCCCACCGTTAGCTACGCCACGCCTCCCCGAGCATTTCCCCCAACCTATTGGGCTCGGCCCATCGCCGGAACCACCTCGCCTCGTCGCCCGGCCATAACCACCTCTCGAGTCCACCGCGCTGCCGCCTCTGCCTCAGATTCGCCAGGCCACCGCTATAAAAAGCATCCCCGAGCTCCCCTCTTTCGGTTCCAAGCCTTAGTCGTCGCCTTAGCCCTCTCCATCGCCGTATTCGCATGCGTCGTCGCCTCTTGCCACCAATTCCGACCGATCCCGTGGCCACCGGACCCTGCCGTCACCGTCGTTAGCTCTGTTGTTGTCTACCGGTCCTTTGCATTGCCTTCGCCTTTGCCACCAGCCGCCGGAGCCCATTCCCCACCATCGACTCGAGAGCCCCACCTCCTGTTCCTCGTCGCCGGTTGCCTCCATCATCGCCGCTTGTCGCCGATCACCTAGGTGAGGTCCCCTTTCCTTCCTTCCCATTCTGCCCCTCGCCGCCAGTCGCTGGGCCACCTACCGCTAGCGACCATCGAGCCCCGTGCGCCGCCGCACTGCTCCCGTGTGCGCGCTGACGTGGCCGCCCGCATGGCTGTAGCATCGGCGCCACATCTACCGCCGTACCCTGTGTGGCTGCCGCGTGGCTACCGCGTGGCTGCCATGTGGCAGACCTAGTCTACGCACGCGTAATCCCCTCTGCTGATGCAATAAATCCAGTTTTCCTTTAGGAAAATAATTTAGTGTTGCGTCATAAATCCTTTTTATTTTCTAAATTCAAACAAAACCCTGGTTAAACTTCAAAAATTCATATCTAATTCATCCAAACTCCAAATTTAACTATTCAAATTATAGATTTTTTCTAAAAATGAGCTCTACCAATTAAAAATATGTTCACATACAGAATGTATGTGCATTTGTACTGTTTTAATTTACTATTATTTATCTGTACCGCTGTTTAGTTTTCGAAGCACCTGAAGAGCCTGTTTTCGTCAAGGAGTCACCTATTTTCATCCTTGTCCAGTAAGGCAAGTCACACATGTTCCAACCTTGATCATGTTGAACCTATGATTTAAATCCCTGCTTTCATTCAAAATGTGTATTTATTTTCGAATGTCATTGGGAAGGGTTTAACTTGCTTTGTTAATGCCTCCTGTTGTTTTACCTCATTCCTTGATTATCTTGGGACTAATAACTTGACCAGTTTAAATTCTTATTATGATTTATCTAGAATGCTTAGAATTGCTTAGCCCTGCTTAGAAACTAGTATCACATTATCATGCTCACTAATACTACTTACATGTTAATGTTGGCTTATATGATTACTAGTTGAATATTGAACTGGTTCATGAATTAAATGTCACTAAAATTTGACTAAGGTGGGTTGTGAGTATAAGGTCCGTGGTTTTGCTAGTTATACTCATGACACTTTAAGGACCGGTTCATGGGCCACTTTTGCAATGTAATCTCACGCTACCACAAGCCAGCATGGGAAATGGTATGACATGAAGCCTAGAGATCCTGGGTGAAGCATCGAGATGACCGATAGTTCTGCATTAGGTAAGTCTTTAATATACGGATTAGAGCGCCAGGGGTATATCGGGTAGATGGTTCCTGGGGTGTGAAGCTTGGAGGATCTAGGTGGATGGTCATATCACAGCTCTTTTTCAAGGTACCATAGTGGTATTGAGATGCATAGTGACATGTTGTAGGGTTGTGTCTTGTGGATAAAGTTGTACACCTCTGATCAGAGTAAAACTATTCGAATAGCCGTGTCCACGGTTAAGGGCGGCAATGTAGGGTCACCCGTGATTAGTCACATTGTTAATTAACTCGATGTTACTTTCTGTTTAACCTAGATAGCTCTGGTTAGAGTGGATTGGTTGGTTCTTTTGGGGCTGATGACTCTGGGTAAGAATTATTCAGTGATTGGATAATATTGTCTTTAAGGTTCCAACTTAATTAGCATTACTCTTTAAATCATGTCTCTCTTAAATGTTGTTTTTATGCAAAAAGAGCCCTATTACGCTTTCCTTTGAAATCCCCTAGCATCACATGTATTTCGCGTGTGACTTGTTGAGTACAGTGGGTGGTACTCAGCCTTGCTTTATGCACACTTCTCCAGAGAAAGAAGTTCTTAAGTGTTGGAGGACCAAGACTTATACCCCAGTTGAGTTGCCTGTGGAGTTGGAGCTGATGCTACGCTAGTCCATCGTTCCGCTGCTGTTCTTCTGCTATGTGAGGACTAAATGCCTCTTATGTAATTTTTCAACGTTTATTCGTTTGAGTTGGATCTATATATTAAATTGTCACTTTGTGTACCCTAGCTGATTTCTAGATAGGGATTTAATACATGAAGTGTCCTGGAAATTGGTTGCTATTTTTCGGACGTGATAGGTGTCTCGCCTTCTTTATATACTCCTAAATCGATATAAGATTGTCTTCCGAACTCAGGTGATAATTCCTTAATTACATAGATTTTAGTACAAACAAATCTTTTCATACTATATCCGAGATTCAGTTACCCGATAAGGATTCAACCTGCCTTATCAGAACCGAACCGCCCTCCATGGGCCATACCGGACTACAATGTTAAACTTGACATACTCTCAGTCTAGATTGATAAGCCCAATCATGAGGTACCTAAGGGTCACATCCCCGATAGACATGAAGTTCAACACAGCCACAAAACTCAGGACATAGCTGAAATGATGGAAAGAGCCCAAAGTTATGGAGTTCACAACAAGAAATCATATTGTTCCAATCAGATTATATATATATATATATATTAATTACTGTATTGCTTGCATTGGAAAGGTTGACATGTCCCACAAAAATGGTATGCCAATCTTCTTAGTGTAGCTAATGCAGGGGTGGAGATAGAGATGAGGTTCTGGGCTTTGAGCTCCACCCCTAATTCTTTATTACTATGAAATTGTATACTTTTTAAAAAATTTAAATAATTAGTTAAGAATAGTCAGATTTCTCCGTTCCTAAGGTGATGTATAAGTTTCTGCTGTGGCATAGCCATTCGTGTACAAGGCAAGTCGATGTTTTTTAATCTTGTTTCTAGAATAAATGTCAATAAGTGAGCTTATGAGCATGCAATGTCTCTTCTATTGGTGGCAAAGCGTCTGCATGAGCTAGCACTTCAATGCTTAATAAGCTTGACGGGTGTCCCCTTTGCTATTGGATAGAATACAAGCAAGGCTCTTAAGTCCTAAGAAGAACAACTTAAAAAAAGATTAGCATTTTGTCAATGAAAAGAAACTCTTGATACCTTAAGAAATGTGAAATCATGGAGGAGCACCAGCAATGCCCTGATCATCTGTGACAAGAGACAAAATCTGCGATCTTGATCAATCGTTGCTAATAATGCCCATCACAAGAAATTAATTTTCCTTCGGAGTTTAATAATCGAAACCAAGAAGGAAACATGGCATAGGTAATGGCCGCAATTTGTTGAAAAAATTAATATAAATTAAAGGGAGAAACAGTGTCAAATTGGGCATTTGGTCTAGTGGTATGATTCTCGCTTAGGGTGCGAGAGGTCCCGAGTTCAATTCTCGGAATGCCCCCTCTTCAAGTATTTTTTTCCTTTTTTGAGAAATAAGAGGTCGAGACAAAAGTTTTACTCTATTATGTGATTATTATAAGAGGAAAGAACATTTTTATGATTAGAATTTAAATTCAAACAAGGGTTTTTGAGAATTTAGAGGCAAAAGTTTTACTCTCTTATGATTTACTAAGAGACAAACAACATATTTCTAATCGTAATTTAAATGTTTTTACTCCCTCCCAACACAAGAGTTTTCGATAATTTAGAGGCTGAGACACAAATTTCACTCTCTTATGATGAGAGAAGTAACATATTTCCACCCTAGCGAGCTACACACCGTTCTTATCATCTTATGCGATCATTCTTGTGCTCAACAAGTAAAATATTGTTGCTTTGTTTTGTACTGCCTTTGGTCTTTGGATGAGAGCAAAGGAAAGAACCAATTAAGCCCTGCATATTAAAGTGTAGAAGCAAACACTATCGTTCGTCATGAATCGTCTCTTTCGTGAGCGTTTTAGGTGGGCGTGATTCTCCATCCTACTAACTAGTGGTAGTTCCAAAATCTTGGCAAAATTTGATTCTTCCAAAATTTTGTACGACACTCGACAGAGTTGCCCTGGTTACTTATTTAGTTCGATACAAATTAGAAAGAAGGTTGAGAAGTTTTGTATTGCTACTAATGTTACTAAACGTGCTTGCACCAATCCAGAATGAATGCCAAATACTATTGATGCCAAATACTATTGAAGTTGTCAAATACTCTTTTATGTACCGTAATATATAGGATTAAATAATTTAAATTGTCCCAAAATATAAGGGTTTATAGAGTATTATTTGTACCATCAACCAACTCTTATTCAATTTTATTCCAATCATCTTCTCGCTTTCTGTACATTCCTCGTCATATAAAGACTTTATTTTTAAGATAAAATTAATAAATTAGTGATATGAGTAAAAGACTAAAGTACTTATTATTAATAAAAAATAATATTGTTAACTGATTTGTAAGCGATATGTAAGTGATACGAAGGAATACAACTTTTTGATTTAAGAATCCAGAGTAGTTAAACATGTAAAAATAAAATATTTTGAGACAAAGTTAAATAAATAAAGACTATTTTGGGATAGAAAGAATTAGAGACTTTATTTTTTTCCTTCATCCTTAATCTTTATAAAAAAACTTAGAACCCTTATATTACCGGAAGAAGGGAGTGATGATTAAGGCAAAATTTGGTAGCAATCCGAACGTGCCTTTGCTTGCTTTAAAAAAGGATAGAAGGTGCATCCAGTGTAGCTGTCTCTGTCTGATTCCATCGCCAAGATTATCGTTATTGACCGTTAAAACTAACTTATTTTGGTCTCGCACCCAATGACATGTGGGTACCACACCACCATAGAGTAGCTCTTGGGAGACAGAGGCTGATCCGATCACCGTCACAATCCAATCGGACGTTCACGAAGCCCTCGCCGTTGTTCACGCTGACACGTGGGACCACGCTTACAGGGAAGACACACTGACAGGTGGGCCCGCATGCCGTGGCGAACGCGAACTCTGGCCTGGTCCAGCTCAGCATTTCATGGGGAGTACAAGACGAGAGGAGGAAGGCGAAAAGGGCCAAGAAAAATAAAAGGCGAGGAAAAAAATAAAAACGCCCGTGGAGACTCGTCGCGCGAGCCGAGCCGAGCCGCCGCCCAGCCCTCTCTCCATCTCCGGCGACGGCGGCCGGGAGGGCGAAACCCTAGAGGGGGAGTCCCGACCGGACGGAGAAACCCTACGGCGGGGACCCGGGCACCGCGGCGCCGGCCCCTCTTCTCACGCGCGCGCGGGCCGAGATGCGGAGGGCGATGAGGACCGTGGACGATCTAATCGAGGAGGCCAAGGTGCGCACCGTGTGGTGGGCGCTCTGCGTCTTCGCCATCTCCTACTTCCTCACGCGTAAGCACGCCTCCCTCCTCTCTCCCCCCATCCCTCCATTTGTGACCTGGAGATTTTTCTCTTCCTGAAACTGTTTGGCACCACCTTGATGTGGGATTAGATTGCTTGGAATGGAGTGCCCTGTTGTTTGATGGTTATCCGAGGAACACGCGTTATATTATTCCTGCTCTAGGACATATTACTAAGAGTTTTTTTTGTTACTGCTACTGCAGATGTGGGAATTGGTGAAGAAATTTGATGGTCTGAAAATTTGTTTTTGAAAAGTTGGGATTATGTTGGTAACTCGGGTAACTAGATCTGTACTTATCGCATCTGTGGGCTCGGGAGTCCATCCGAGAGCGAAGAGCCATGATTGGGTGTTATGTGGGAGTTTGTCGCTGTTCGTTTCTGCTTGCTTTGATACAGTTACTGCTTCTAGTGGTATAGTTAGTTGGTCAGTTGGGATCATTAGTAAGAAAATTTGCTTTGTTGGCCCAAAATTCTTAATAAAAATATCAAATTGCTTGTATACTGTAGCAAGCTTTCTTGTTATATCCTCAAATGCGCTAGATGGGAGTAGCAATTGGGCGTAAAAGAAAATAGAAACCATTATTTGTTCTTCTCCATCATTTAATGCAACGTGATCCCTCATCCCTTCTTTGCTGGTTATTCGAGTTAGTTCATACTTGAGAGAAACTTCTAACTTTACTAGGCCTTTTGGACCTTCATGTTGTATACGGTTGAGGGCAAGGTAACCTACCCGTGGCAGCCAATCTGATGGGCTAGCTCGTAAGGACAAATATAGATCTTCTTGGTATCGACAATAGACACCGCCATTTTTCAATTTCATAAAACAATTCATCCAGTCAATTAGTGGAAAACTAGCTTCAAATAAACAAATTTTAGTTCACAGGGCTGGGAAAGGAGAGAGATTGAACCATATTGAATCATGTAAAATTTTATTTTGAAGCTAACAATGAATATGTAGTCCTGCAAGCCTGCAACACTCTGCTTTCAAATAATTTTCTTTACTTCATGTTTCTTTTTTTCCTTCATGTGTGCTCATTTTATGAGTTGAGAACCAAGATGCATTGAATACTTGTTATGATGCAGTTATTGATTTCGAATTTTCGATATTCTTAGTGTCTTTGGTTAAAACATGTGATCATGCTAACAATCTTTGTTTGAAATAGATACAAGTAAATCAATGTGGACAAATGTGCCCATGTCAGTTCTTATACTTGTGTTTCTCCGATACCTCTCCTTCAAAGTGGAGTTCCATTGGAGAGGTCAGTCTGTACAGAAGCAGACATATTTGTCTCAAGCATCAAAACGACAGTTGTCTGCTAATGACCATCGGCTTTCAACTATGCCACCAGTTTCAAGATGGAGAAGGAAAGTTGGTTCACCTTCTGTCGAGGCTGCTTTTGAAAGTTTCATTGATAATATTTTGAGAGACTTTGTTGTGGATTTGTGGTATTCGTCTATTACTCCTGACACAGAGGCCCCCGAACTGATACGTGGCCTAATACTTCATGCTCTTGGCGAAATATCAGGCAGAGCGAAGGAGATGAATCTGGTTGACTTGCTAACAAGGTAACTGAGATTGATATTATATCCACTATCTACTGTTCTTTATTCATAATTTTCTCTGTTAGAGGTTGAAGACTTGGAGTTCTTCTCTCTTTTCTATTTCAGGGATATGGCTGATTTGATAGGAAACCATTTAGATATTTTCCGGAAAAATCAATCTCAAATTGGTGTTGATGTTATGGGAACATTGTCATCTGAGGAAAGAGATGAGAGACTGAAGCAGCACCTAATTGTTTCACAGGAACTCCATCCCGCATTGTTATCTTCAGAGCATGAATACAAGGTAAGGGCTAACATTTCTAGCTTCGATGTAGCTGATTTATGCAACAACAATTAATTAACATGAGTTGTAGGTTCTTCAAGAAATTGTTGGGGGTGTAATGGCTCTAGTATTAAGACCACAAGATGCTCAGAGCCCATTAGTTCGCTGTTTCTCCAGGGAACTGCTGACCTGCTTAGTCTTGCAGCCAGTGATGAACTTTGCAAGTCCTATGTAAGTTCTAATTACTTCATTTTGTTTTCCTTTTTGAGTTCTAATTAAAGTTTCTTCTTTCTAAACAATTTGGGTTACTTTGGATTATGGAATGTTTAGACCAAAAAACTAATAGATTGTTTTTTACTTAGTTCCACCTAAACCTAGTTATTTTTAGTTCTTCATAATTTTCACAAAACAGCGGTATATCGGTGGGTCAACTGTACCCTAACCTTTTTCAATTTTTCTTTGATGTGCCTAAACCTATTCCAATTTCTTTTCTTTTTCAGCTACATGAACGAGCTAATTGTTTACCTTCTAAACAACAACGATACAAGCAGTGGAGGAGGCAATTTAGACAAGGCTAATTCTTCAGTTATAGTAACAGATGATCATTCATCTCATAAAGGGGGTTCACAAGGTTGTCAAGTGGAATCGAGGAATTTTTCTATAGAATCAAGTGGGTTAGTATCGGCTAATAGCTCTGGGATGAAGTCAGTTGTTACTCATGACGGTGACAAGTCAAAAGTGTCAAATGTTGACCATGGGAGTGCCATCCAGCCTCGTCAGCCAGATTGGGCTGTGGTACTGGATGCAGCTACTAAAAGGCGAACTGAGGTTCTTGCTCCTGAGAATCTTGAGAACATGTGGGCAATCGGAAGAAATTACCAAAAGAAAATGGTGAAAGTGGAGCATTCATCAAAGGGAAAAAAATCAGGTGTCGATAACATTCCAACTGCAGGAGCAGGGGGGAAGGATTTATCCCCTAATTTCAATGAGAGAATTACATCCGTTGATGACAAATACATGGTCAATTTGATGCAAGGTTCAAATAGGAATGCCCAATCTACTTACGTCACAGGTAGTCACCCACTTGTTTTGGAAAATACGGATGAAGCGAAATCAAAACAAGGGAATCAAGTTAGTTACAGCAGCAAGGAAAAATCCTCTGAAACTACCAACAACACGAAAGCTCAGCTAAAGCGGTGTAATAGTACGCCTGATATTGAAAAAAGGTATTTGGCCAAAATTAATCAAGCCATGGTTTCAAGTGAAATCTTAAATGCAAGGAAAAATCAGGGTGATAAAGGTTCCTATCCTGCCCCACATGGTGAGGGAATATTGTATGTTCCAAAGATAAGATGCCGGGTAAGTTTGTTGATTCTATCACTGGCACTCTTTTAAATATCCTTTTTTATTCATAATTGTCTGATTAGTAAGTTTTATGGATAAATAAATTTATCCATCTGTTAATATTGAGTAATTACTCATTAGTACTCACCAAACAAACACAATAACTATTGAGAAATGAGCTTCTTTATTACCTATACCACAATTTTCGCAAGGGATATCCTCATTAAAAACTGTACATACGGATTTCATAAAGCTTCACTTTGGAGGTAGGTTGGATAGCAGCAACTTCAAATAGAATGACGCTAGGTGAATGAGGGCAGCTATTATGGTCTTATGTGAGGAATCGGGAATGGATCTATTAACTGCTGGCCATAAGGGAGAGACTCTTGGCAGGGACATCGAATTAGAAGACTTTGTTATTCCATTGCTTGAACTCAAGGGCGAATAGCGCGTGTGTTCTTGTGTTCTTCCACGAGTGTGAGAGTGAGCTGGGCCAACAATTGGTATCAGAGCCAAGGGTGAGTGCTTACGGCGATGTCCCTTGACGATTCCGTGTACACGCCGTCAGGCCTTCGTTGCAGTGGTAGTGGTGGCAATGGAGTTGTCGGTGGCCACGAGTCAATGGTGCAGCAAGTGAAATAAGTGGGGGTGACTCTCCATTACCCTATGCTAGCGGAGAACAACTACGGCTTGTGGGCAGTGAAGATGAAAATCTTCATGCATGCACAAGGCGTGTGGCCGGCTGTGAAGCCCATGGGAGATGTCGATGAGAAGATAGACCAAATGGCTCTCGCTGTTATTGTCCAAGCTGTGCCAGAGGCCGTGGTGATGGCCATATTCGAGAAGGAGACGACGACGAAGAAGGCGTGGGATGCTCTCAAGGAGATGAACATGGGTAAAGAGCGTGTCAAGAAAGCTCGAGTGTAAACTCTCAAGAGAGAGCTCCTGGCATGATATGTATATGGATGATTCTAAAAAAATTAATGATTTTGCCTTAAAGGTTACCATGATCGTGAACGAGATACGTGCTCCTGGCATGAAAGTGGAGGAGAGCATCATCATCGAAAAGCTCCTGCATTCAGTCTCCAACAAGTTTCTACACATTGTTAGCACCATTGAGCAATGGGGATATGACAAAGATGTCGGTTACAGAGAGCATTGGACGTTTGAGGGCATTCGAGGAGTCGTCAAGGGAGCGTCGGCGTGACAAGGACCGCAGCTGCTGGTTGCACATGCCGAACCATGACTAACGTGCGCCGAGTGGGAGGCCAAAGTTGTTGAAGAGAAGCTACGTGGTGAGGGTTTCGACAGCAGCAACGGTGACAAGAAGTACCGTGGCAGGTTTGACAAGTCGAAGATTGATTGCCGCAAGTGTGGTGAGTTTGGACACTTCGCCGACGAGTGTGATAAAGTGAAAAAGGTGACCAAGGCTGTGGCACAATTTGTCATTGCAGATACCGATGATGAGCCTACACTACTTTGATTCTCGGTGTGGAGGTGTCGAGAATAAAGACATCAAGATTAGGGGGTGATTGTTAGAGTAATCTTGTGTCTTAGCTTTTAATGTGTTTTAGAGTTGTTTGGTCAGGGCACGTCTAGGAGTATGGAGGGCATGTACCTTCTAGCTTTGCATGCTGTTGGACGTGAGTTAGTGGAGGTAATGACCTGCATGCAGCCATGAAGGTGCACGTTGGTGGAGTTAATTGTGTGAGCATGCAAGTGAATGCATGAAGCCATAAAGGTGCACGTTGGCGGAGTTAATTGCGTGAGTATACAAGTGAATGCATGCAGCCATGAAGGTGCACGTTGGCTCGGGTAGTGGCTGAGTCAACTCTTGCATGCAGGGAGTTGTGTCTTAAATGTAGGAATGTGATTAGCGGAGGAGCCATGAGAGTAACGTGGCTCAAACTTGTGTGCGTCTCTTTGTGTTATTTAAACCAGTGTAATCAGCGTTTGTTTGTGTGGTGTGTTGTGAGAAAATACTAGGCGCTATTGTAAGTGCTTCTTTTTCTCCTTGAGTGAGCTCTTCTTTTAGCCTTTTTTCTTCAAAGTGTGAACAACGCGTGTGTTCTTTCACGAGTGTGAGAGTGAGATGGGCCAACATGTTCAACAGTTGAGTGTTGCAGAAATACATATGTTGCGTTGGTTTTGTGGGCACACAAGAATGGATTGAGTCCGAAACAACAATATACGTGATAGGCTAGAGGTAGCATCAATTGAAGAAAAGCTTGTTCAACACCGGTTGAGATAGTTTGGACATGTCCAACGGAGAACTCTAGAGGAACCGGTGCATAGTAAAATCCTGAGGCGTGACAATAGTGTGAAGAGAGGCAGGGGAAGATCGAAATTGACTTGGGAAGAGACAATAAAAAGAGAATTAAAAGGATGAAATATTTTCAAAGATTTGGTCTCGAATAGGAGGGCATGGAGATAAGCTATTCATATGCATGGACCTTGATTAATGGCTTATGTTGGGTTTTAACTCTAGTCTGTCCTAACTTGCTTGGGATTGAAAGCTTTGTTGTTGTTGTTGTTGTAAAATTAGTTTGCTTCCAATGTCAGTTGATTACTCTCTGGCTCAGTTCAGCTCGTTAATAAACTTGCTTCCAAACTATAAATAAGATGTTAATAAATCAAAATAAGTCGATTTCAAATAAAACTCAAGAAAGCAGAGTTGGCTCAAGCATTAGACTTCCTGTTGGTGTCAAATTCTTGCCTTTATGGCCAACTGCATGCACACAGCACTGATGTCTAACTTCTACTATTTACTTTCAATTCTTTTTGGTATGCAATATGTAACTGTTTTCTTTGAAGTTATATCCTTTGACCTTAATAACTTTACGTAACTCAAGTTTTGGTTGCACAAATTTCTTTGCAGGTTGTCGGTGCATACTTTGAAAAACTTGGTTCAAAATCTTTTGCAGTTTATTCTATTGCTGTGACTGATGCTGGGAACAAAACCTTGTTTGTGAAAAGAAGGTATGCTTTTACTCGCATATTCATAGATTAAAAGCTTTGAAATAGTAAAGTACCTCTAATTATAACATATGACATTGGCTTCCAACTTTTGGTTATAGATACCGAAACTTTGAACGTCTCCATCGACAACTGAAGGAGATTCCTAATTACTCTCTGCACTTGCCTCCAAAGAGTTTTCTTTCATCCAGTATTGATGATTACCTCGTGCACCAGCGATGCATTTTGCTGGACAAATATCTTCAAGTATGCTTTGGTCCTCTTGCAATATACATCTTTACTTTTAATATTCTGACAATGATTATTTTTGTTCCATAGGATCTCTTGTCTATAGCTAATATTGCGGAGCAGCATGAAGTTTTGGATTTTCTGAGTGCATCCTCAAAGGTGTGTAGTTTGAAGCCAACCAAATCCCTATAAACCTTCTCCTTAACATTAAAAGGAATAAATTCATCGTTCTTTAGCACTTTCTGGTGTTATTTACTACTTTTATTATATTTATACTTTGTAGAATTACTCTGCTGGAAAGTCTACATCTGTTATGAAAACCTTGGCTGGTATGAAGCTATGTCTGTCTCGCTCTCGTTTAGTTGATAGTTATGAACTCAATATTTTCTCACAAGAGATATTTTGTTCTTGCACCAACAGTTAATGTTGATGATGCGATGGATGACATTGTTCGACAGTTTAAAGGAGTTTCAGATGGTCTGAAAAGGGCTGTCGGAACTTCACCTTCCAGTGCACCTTCTTCACAGTTGGCAGAGAATAGGATGTCTCTATCTTGGAATCAGGAAGAGATAGATAACAACAACCTTCATCATAGAAACCTGGCAGGTGCTCATAGTCTTTCTGATGGTGATAGTAACTATGAAGATCCCCCATCATCTGTAAATAGTGCTAGCCACTCGGACAATGAGTTGAACAATAGTGGGTATGGTTCAAATGATATTAAGCTCAATGAAGCATATTCTGGAGTTGATGTGCAAGCAAGCCAACAAACAAAGAAGCCTACTAGGGCAAATTCTGATTCGTCAAACATGTCATCTCTAAATTCATTTGAGG
>KE371174.1:772702-805525 GCA_000418225.1 Zizania latifolia | reverse complement strand
TATATATTGCGCCCTTGCCACTACTGGAAAGCTGATTTTCCCCGTGGGCATCGAACCGTAAAAAAATGTAGAAAACTGACAGTCCATTTTTTATTTTTGTCAGCAATTAATAAACTGTCAGAAAAATGGTGCGCTGATAGGAATATTTTGTTTTTCAGTAGTGTGCGGTTGAGATTTAAAATTGACCGTATGAAAAATAATGGAATTAGATTATTGTTGAGAAATACTTTCTTGATATATAATTCAGCACATTATGTTTACTTGGGAAAAACAGCTAGAGAAATTAATGTAGATTAAATTTATATATTTAGAGATGGAAATATCTAGGTGGTCAAGGTATTAGCCAAAATAATAACGAAATTGACCAGAATGGTCAAAAATGACCAGAATTGAACTAGAATAATATATCACTTAATGTGATATGTCGCTTAGTGTGTACTGTTTTAAATACCAAAATAGCACGTACCAGCAATATATTAATGAAATCTGACAACCTTAATGGCTTAATTCTCTGACCCATTGTAAACAAAACAATTAATTAAGGGACGAGTGAGATTGATTGACTCGTCGATGATATTACCAACCATGAAAAAGAGCTCATTCTGAAACGGGGAAGCCTATCAATAAAAAATTTTGGACGAATCGTGCGTAAGCCATCAGGGCTTCCTCTTTGGAAGTAGAAACTAACCGACCGGAAAATATACGGATCGCGACATGAAAGATAGAGAGATGCATGTCGATAAGGAAGAAAATTAAAGAAGATGCCTAATGCCGACTGTCTCTTTTTTTTCATTTTAAAAGACTGATCAAATCATTGATCGATCATCCTGTGCATTGCACCATGCATATCGACATCATATCACTGTGTATGATCAGGCAATATAATAGCGTACTGTTCATGCGTGCCTAATTAGTATTTAGTACAGTACCTGTACATTTGTGACCGATTGTGTTACATCTTCTATATTTTCGGCGATTGTACTGAACACTTTGGTGAAACTGTTGATGTTTCTGACTTTTCTTTTCATCCATTATTTGAGTCTATGTAATCAGACAAAAAGTTTGACATGTAATAACATAGCGTTTTGCTAAACGCTATATATACCATTGTAAGTTTTGATGATCATATGAGAATAACCATTACTGATCGAGTATAGATCGAGTGAGTATAGTAAGTCAAGAATGTTGGGTGAGTCAGGCTACAAGAGGCCTGAAATAACTAATCATGTTATTAGCTTGAGTACAAGCCACTCGAGATGAGATCGACGACTTTGAGCAACCACACGAGATAACTAATAGACCAAACCTCTCTCAATACCCGCTAGCTAATTATTTCCAACAACAACGCGCGGCATGCTCAACCCATCAACTGGTTATCGACACGCTGCTATAAATTTACACACGCTATGTGCACTAAAGAAAAAACGTTGCAGCGAAATGACAATTTTACCCTTTAGGGCGGGTAATAGTTTTGACATGGCAATTTTGTCTACGGTGGCGGATACCCCACTCAATAGGGATGTGATTAGGTTTAAATTTGTGTCCATATATTAATAAGTTTGAGTTATCGGTTAGATCAGTTCAGATATAGATTTTACTTGTGAAACCTGTAGGTACTACTACTTTTAGTCCTGCTCTTGTTAATGCTAGCTTTTGTTTCTGCTAGTACTTCTTCTACTTCTGTTACATATAATACCACGGTTTTTGCTATGTTTTGAACTCGCAGGTTTAGGCATAGATTTGATATGAAACCCGTGTGTTTCATGGGCATGAGTTTAAGGATGTTTCATATCTTTACTTGACGGATATATTTTTACTGAACGCATAGATTTTATATCTGTTGTCACCCCTAACAAAAACCTACCCCACAACTAATAAGTCCCTAATCCGACGTAGGCCACAATCACTACTTTCCAAAGTACACCCAATTCTCTACAAGAAGGAAAAAAGCACCTTATTCATCCATAATTTTTTCATACCACGAAACACCCAAATACTAGACCTAGACACTCATTGGTTTATCAAAACATGACACCATCACTGCATTGCATCGACAATGGCGGACCAAGGCATCTCCCTCATCGACCGACACCACGGCCACACCACCATCGTGATCTGCCTCTGCCTGCCGTGCCCAAACACAACACAAAATGTTCTCTCTTTCATTTTTTTGAGTGAATTTTGCTTGGACTTTTTTCTTCTGAAGTTCACATTCAGTCTGATAAATTTATATTTTCATTTTAGACTCTATTTAATTATATTTTTTTTATTTTAGATCATACATTTCTCAATAATGTTATTGTTTTTGGTAGCAGAAAATGTTAAGTCGATAGCGAATATATGGTGGTGTGGTAAAAAAATAATCGCAGTACCAAGTTAAGTTTGAATTTGATGGAAATATAATAAAAGGGTATAAATTCAAAATATAGATTAAAGAGATCGTCGAGAATAATTAAAACTGCGGTAGGACAGAAGGTTCAACGCAAAATTCAACTCTCTTTTTTCCGGGCTATCTGGTGAGATCCGCGCGCGTGTTCTTACCTGTGGGCCAGGTCAGGCCAATTGGAAAGTGGCCGGGCCCACCGCGAAAGCGACGTGGCGTCGAGCTGCCGACCCACCATTGGCCGCGCCTTTGACCACTCCCCCACGTGGGCCCCACCGACAGCGACCCCTCGGGTGGGCCCGCCCCACCGAATCCCCGGGATCCCATGCGCCGCGCCGAGCAGCGGGCAGGGGCCGGCCGCGGCCGCGCGAAGCGCAGCGGAGGTCGACACGTGTCCCACCCCTACAGGCTACGTGGACCCGGGCGTAAATTGGTGGGCCCGGGCGCGGGTGCCGGCTCCGTCACGGTAGTTGGCACGTGGGGACGCCCACCAAAAGCACCCGGGTTAGGGCCGGCCAAATATGACATGCGGGCCCAAGGGAATACGTGGGGCCCACTTTCAGTGGTCGATTGAGTAGAGGGGGAATCTGGGTGACGTGTCCGTGTTACGACCGCATGCGTGCCCGCGTCTGCACACCGTCCCGGCCGGGAGGATTTTTGTTCATGTTTTTTATTTTATTTTTCTCTTTTAGTTTGCTGCATTAATTTTGCATTGCACCTTTTATTATCTCTCTTAATGGGTACATCAGCGCAGATGGTGCTGTTATTGCTGCATAAACACAATTATCTGTGCAATCTTATACTTCGGTAGCATGTGAAAAATCTACCTCCTAGACGAGGGTATTTCGATATGTATGTTGTATGGCTAATTATTGTGAATGTACAAGTGCGCATACAATATATGTATTTATAATTTATATGTGCGTATATATATTTTTTTTTCTTCGTGTTGGACATTGCTTTTTTACCGTATGACCTGGCACGCCACCATTCGTGCGCCCTGCTGTTGGTTTACATGATCCAGCTTCGAGTTAATCTTTTAACTTGGTATATAGTATATGGATTCGAATCTGAGTATATATGGATATGGATTTGGTAATAACCAATTAAGATCTTGCCACCCCTAGGACTAGGATATGATTGCAAAGAATATAAGGCTAATAGGTAGCATCAAAATCAGGGTTATTGAGCTTTTCCAGGTTACCTAAGTTTTCTGTTTTCCAAATTCAAAATTGCTGAGTTCACAGGCTTTCCTATTTTTTGTAAATTATTTAGCACACAGGCTTGAGATTTCATTTAAAAATGTATAGCAATTTAATATAAGACACACTTTAAGCAAAAATAGTGAAATTTCTATATCTTTTTTAATAACTTAGTGTGCATATTTTTTTAAGATCTTAGTAGAAAACTATGTGCCTTTTTCATTAAGGAGAAAATATGCAAAATCCCACAAATAAAGCACACCAAAAGTCACACTATACTACTACGGAGTATAATATATACAACGATAAACTTTACATTTAGCAGCATCAACAAATATACAAGCACGTATATAAGTTTATAATTGATTACTCTATTGTCACAACTATACTAATTAACTTGATAATTAAGGACAAATACAAGTGATCAGTAGAGAAGGCTTGGTACCAAGATAATAAAATGGTAAAAAATGGAATCGATCGATCGAACGATCAAATTATTAAATGATATGCTTGGATCAGAGATCGCAGAAAAAAGGACAATAATACAGGCGTGACTTCACTACATATACGAGTTGGGTGTGGAAAAAAGAAATTAAGAGATCAGGGTTATGTGGCTGAAACTCGAGAGCAAAAAAAAATATCGGCAAAAGGAGACGTTCGAATTGCGTATAAGAAACGATTTTTAAAAGAAGAATGTGCATCACACAAACTAAGAGATAATGCTGCAGCCATTTTCCCCATGCTATTGTGTGTAGAGGGGGCCCATTTTGATTCCCTCTCCATTCTTGACCTGTTTGTTAGCAGCTCATAGCATCTAATGTTAAACCATATACCTACAAAGCGAACATAAAGTGGAGTTTAGTCTTGTGGATGATCACGGTGCAGCATTAACTTCTGCACTATGTTGGAAAATATCACACACATCTGACTATGCACAACGCTTTGTGTGTTCATACTTGGGCTTGCCTGACAACAAGCATCTTATGATTCCTATCGTGGTACTCGACAACGTGTTCGGGGACACCTGACTTCACATATAAAATTTAGTGACGAAGAACACAGACGATATGAGACAAATTTTAGAGTCTATTCATCTCTTGTAGGAATTCTTGTAGGATTCGTGTCCTATTAGAAATCTAGTAGGAATCATCTATATTTCAACTCTAATACTATCTCAAAACCTACATGACTCTGAGTCCTTTTGCTTATGGCAGGATTATTTCCAACTTTCCCCGTAATCGTAACATAGCCAGAGATTATGATTCTGCATGCATTCACAACCATGCAATTGTAAACTTAGATCTAGACTTAGTCTTTTTGCCACCAGTTAACTTGGATCCATGACTCTAGCTAATAGCACACCATTACGCTGGACACTCTAGTTTTCCTACACCAATTATAACCTGATTTCACCTATTATATTAGATCCATAGATTCTAGTAGTATACTGCTACTCTCACTACTTAAGCCAGAGCCATTAGTGAGGGGTAATAAGAGCTATTAGTGATGAATATGGAACACGTCACTCTTATCGTGTTAGTAAATGCTAACCATTAGTGACGAGAGAACACCTGTCACCATTAGTGACGGGTCAACATCTACACACATCACTATTGATCGACCTACAGTAACATATGCAAATATCGACCGTCATATTTATAATCCAACACTCCCGAACGAGAGACAACGTAATCGGTTACACATACTTTAGCTCAACTTTGATTTATGTAATATGCAACAGGTACCAAGCAACATAAAAATGCATCATCAATAGCTAAAACATTAATAGATTATTTGTCTATCAACTATAATTCTTATAACAGAAAAAATTCATAAAAAATAAATCCATTCTTTTATTTCATTGTCCACTTCACTAGATGTATTACAAAGTTACCGAACAAGCAAATGTAGTGATAGAAAATAAATACGGGGACAAAGAAGAAAATACCACTATTGTTGCCACTATCGGGTCCGCACGGTAGCTAGCGCCACTACCAGCCAGTGGACCTATGCCCAACACGCCAGGTCACGTGGATGCTAGTGCCACTGGCCGATCACCAATTTCCCCGAGCGATCTCTAGAGGAGGCGGCGTGCAGGGAACTAATTAAGTGTTTGGTCTGCTTATATAGTGATTACTAGTGACAGACGCCAACACGAAACTCATCACTAAATATTTGCCTAGGTTTGGTCACATCATTTGTGATGGGCGTTGAAGGAGAACCATCACTAATAATGCCGAGCATTAGTGATGAGCGTCCATTAAACCTATCACTAATGAGTGAAGGCATTATTAGTGACGTCAAAAGGAAGACCCATCATTAGTGCTCGATATCATTAGTAACATGCCAAATGATAACGAATCACTAATGATGCCCTCTCTTATTAGTGATAGGTTTAACGTGCGCTAGTCACTAATACTCGACCTTTAGTGATGAGTGTAAAATGGCCCATCAGTAACAATCTATTAGTGGTGCACGTTTTTTATCCGTCACTAAAGCTTCACGGATAAAATTTGGTGATGAAGAACACAAACATATGAGACAAATTTTAGATTCTAAATCTTTTTTCTCTTTTCCACACCACATCTTTACCACATTTAGAACATAGATTATATATCAACATTTATATAACCTGCTAACCATCTATAGGAATCCTAATAGGATTCATGTACTATTAAAAACATAGAATGAATAGTCTAGATTCTAACTCTAATACTATCTTAGAACCTATATGACTCCGAGTCCTTTTTGCTTACGTCAGAATTATTTCCAACACACTACAAGTTAACAAAACATCTAGAGAGGTGAGCTTACTACAAAATAATTACGATTAAATGAAGAGTAAGATACAACAGTCACATTGAGATCTCATCTAGATCTATGAACATTCAAATCATATATTTAGATCCATAATATAACCTTAGTTTAATATACCACCTTAGGTCCAAAGTGAGTTTAACCTATGCGGGTGCTAATGTGGCAGTCCATATTGGCACCACTTGTACACTTAACCCCCTCTAATCTATCTGCTTTCTCCCTAGCCACCAAGTCCACATAGCCCGAGCATCGCCCCACTCTTGTTGATAGCCAAGGTAGTGTGTGAGGCCTAAGCCATCTAGTGACCGCCTCAAAGTCGATAACAACAAGCACAAGGGGCGAAAAGAGGGCTAGTTAGCCCAACAATTGTCATGGCTTCCCCTTTCTCCGATCTACCTGGTCTAGTCCCATCTCTTCTCCGAGCGGAGGGTATAGTGTTGACGGTGTAGGTGGAGGTCAATGACAAAGTGCCTAGGTAGAAGGGGTGCTAAGTGAGGCTGTCCTACATGTCCATCAATCTCCATCATGGCATGCCTCCTTCTGATCAGCCCGCTTCTCGCCCCTCTCTTCTCTGACCGACAAGTGCAGGGTGGTGTTTTTTGTGCAGGGGATGGTTGGTGGAGAGGAGCTAAGTGTGCGGGGTGCTTGGTATGGTAGTTGTCACTGTTTGTTGCTCTCTGCTATGGCTACCCACCTTTTTCTCCCTTCTCCTCTCCTTTCTCTTCTCTAGGCAATAGGCAAAGGGGAAGATCAGCGATGAGATGCTTAGGTATGGGGGAGGTCAGCGGCGAGGTGCTAGGGATAAGGGAGCTTGGCACCATTGTCATTCGTCACTCTTCACAATGGATATCTTTGTGCAAGGAAGAGAGAGAGGGGGGTGGAGGTAAGGAAGAAGATAGAATAGAGGGTACTAAATACAGAAACGATGCCATCATGGACTGCCACATTAGCACTATTACTGGTTAAACTCACTTTAGAGCTAAGGTGGTATATTAATTAAATCAAATTTATGGACCTAGCTAAAAACTCACGTTAGACCTAAGATGGTACATTAAATCAAGTTCACGGACCTAGATGAGATATCGGTTCATGTTTAAGGACCACCAATATGTTTTACTCTTAAAAGAAAATATGTAATGTGCTACTCAGTATGTGTATGCCCATTTTGCTTAACATGGATCATAGTGAGACACAAATCTCAAGTGTGATTTTTATATTTTGTGATGGAATAACTAGGCTAATGTTTACAAAATCGGCCGCTGACTGATGGATAGTGGTTTCTAGAGCAGTTCGGTTCTTACTGTTAACTATCTACCATTAGTTGGGCGAAAACCATGGTTTGTGAAACCTGAGCTAGGCACCCATGTTTAAAGAGTCATTATTTATGTGATAGACATTCATGACATATTTATGTGAAAAGTCATTATTTAATTATTTCTATATATCTTTAGTATAATGTTATTAATTTATTGGGAAACACACCGGTACATATACATATATATACATACCACTACTGGAGAACGTGCCTTTAGTACCGGTTGAAAACCCCACCTTTAGTCGTGGTTTTTGAGCGGTACCATCTATCTGAGATTAAAGGATGTGGCACATTAGTACCGGTTATTCAACCGGTACTAATACACCCTTAATTAGTATCGGGTGGGGAACCCACCACGTGGTACAAAAGACCAATCTTTAGTACCAGCTAGGCTTCCCACCTGGTACTAAAGCTTGGTCTTTTAGTACCAACTGAGTTCTCTATCCGGTACTAAAGGTCCTATTTTTTTATGTTTCGTTTCTATTTTTATTTAATTGAAATCAGTGCTGGTTGTATTTAGTTTTAATTCATTCCTATTGTATGTACTATACATGACTCGTATATTCGTACACTGTTTTATACGCTGGTTTTAATTGCTTTGAGAATAAATATTTATTAATAAGATTTTGTTATATTTATCCGCATAATATATAAATACCATTATTAATTACAATTATACATACAAAATCATTGTACTGTATCGTGGAACAAACACATCTAATCACAAATAATGTACATACATAATCATTTTCTATTGTGTGAAATAATAATTCTTCATTTATCATAGAACTCTCCTCTAGGATGTACAATCTCATCGAGAATTAACCCGACAAGTTGTTCTTGAATTGCCTGAATACGCTCATTGGGGAGGATATTACATTGCATCTCCTTCATCTATCATTCCAAAATATGAATATATTAAATAAACTATTATTTAGTGGATATACTGTACCATAGGAATTGAAATATTTGAACAAATTGGTAAGACGTACTGTCAAATATTTTTTTATGACTGGCCCTTTCTTGTGTATGAAATCTTGTATGTATTGACAGACATAGTAGCCACACAAGTTGTTTCCATCCTCCTGCCTCTAAATCTTCAGTGAAAAAAATAAGTTATACGATTTTATTGTCCTATTTTATAGAACTAATTAAGAAAATGTATAATTTGCATATATACCATTTCATAGAATGGACTTTAAGTTGTTCCTTATAAGCTCCCGGGTGTTGTCTACGGAACACCTTCCAAGCCCTGCATATTCAAGTGAATAGTATTTGAAGCTTATATTCAATTAATCATATCAACATTTAGTACCAGTCTATCTATGATGCTTTGGTATAATTTCTGTGATTTCTTCTTCGAGTCATATATAATAATTTTACTATTCTCTATTTCAATCATAAGGAGTATCAAATGGAACCTACACATATACAAACAAATTAGGTAATTACATAATTAATTTGATAGATATGATAGGAGTACAACACATACGGTAAATACACTCACCTGAAACAGTGATGTAAAAGAATCTAATTTTTGTAATGTTGCTTGTGCAAGTAGCAACATAATGTAAGTAACGTATCTTTTGGCTTGTCTTGAACAAGCTTCTCATTTATGCGCTGAGGGTCCATAATGCCCAAGTCTTGTCGCTGTGATTTTTTCTGTATTTGTTGCATTTGCATCCTACATGACACACGACATGTGCATAAGACGACTTAAAATTAAGAGAGAAATCTACGATATTTGACGTTAATTTTACGAAAGCTAGAATTACAAAAGCCAGCTGCTAAGAAGCTTGACGTCCAAAGCATCTTAGTGGCATAAGTCATAGATGCATTCAAAATCAATCCAGATTACGTCGTTCGTCATGAAGTAGTATTCCTCGGTGATTTTGACAACTATAAATTCTCTTTCTTTTTTGGTCACCTCCATGTACCAGTCATGAAATTGTTGCATTTTCGTCGGGAGTTTTAGGAGAATGGAAGGTTCTACAAGAGGCTTGCCCAATTCATATTCCTATTTGAGGGGCGCTGTCTGTACTGGTGCTATACCTAAAATTTGCTCCGTTGTTAGATTGATGTCATTCATGAAGGTCGTCAATGTGTAGTACTCATCTTTTTCTATGTTTTTTTTGCCGACAGGAAGAGGACGATGCATGATAACTCTTGATAAGCATACGCTCGTAGTCTGTACTGAGCTGCCTTTCTGCGGTAGGCTTGCTATTATCGATGAAGAATTACTTTGTCATGGGATCGATGGGCAGCTTTTTCTTAGGCACCTTCAGTCTGAAGTGCTTTTTTACCTGGGCTTGCACCACCTCTTTTGTTTCCGCGTCTATCAGGTCATAGGTCCGTTTAGCCATCATAGACTTTTGTGATTTCCTATAACTCTTCTTTTGTGTCGTAGAGATAAGAGTTTGTTCGAGCGACGCTTTCTTCCTTTGTTTTTTGTTGGCGGCTGAGCTGACTAACGATGGGAGCTGTCACTCTAAAAAGGAGAAGGGCTATGACTCCTTTGCATTTCTAGCGAGGGAATAGGAGGGATGTGTTCCTGCATTTGTTGCGATGGAATGGGAGGGTCCGAAAGGGGTGAGGGCGTGTGTAGCGGTGTCGTTGGTAATGGTCTCAAAATGATGTAACATTTACGCCACAGAATGAAGTTATGGATCGTCCGTCACAATGTGTTAACCCCATCGCCTTTAGGGATGTTGAGCTCTAGGTCTTCATAGCCTTAAAGTACGGTGGCCACTGAGACTCTGGAGTATCCACTTGGGATAGCGCTCATGTGAATCGTTTGGCCTTCCACCACTTCATAAGCATCGCTGTCTGCCACCTTAATTGATATGTTTCTTGCCGGTATGTACAGGTCACAAGGCGTAATGTGAGTTATGTCATCCATAGGATAATGTCTCATCCTCATCAGGTATCCCTCTGGAAGCGCGGCTGCTACGTTCACGTCCAGCGGGGCAAGCTAGTTGCTCTTACAAATTTGGATTTGGTGTTGAATGCATCTCGCTAATTGTTGCAATCACTTATAATTTAATTTCTGCAGCCATGCCTTCTTTTTTTCAACTAGCTTCTCTTCCAACAAACGGACTCTCTCTTCTTGTACTGCTTCGCTCCTTCTATGGCTTCTATAGCTGCCTTGGTCCTATGGAAAGCCATACTTCCATGGAACTACGCCAATACCTCGCGTGCGACCAGGGTGTTTAGGATTTTGAAGTGCTCTAGTCAGCTTATCATTTTCCATGTCAGGGTAGAATGTTCCTTCTAGGATTTCTTGGCAAGCTTGTATCAGCCTTAGGACTAGTTCTCTTATTTCATCGGAAATAATCATATGTCCTTTATCTGAGAATTTGCCTCGTGGCCAAAGAACCAGTTCTTCGCACGTTGGTACTAGTCATACGTGTCAGGTGTTATGCCCTTCTCGATAAAACCGTTTTCAATTGCCTCTATTATAGGAATCAGCTTTTTGTAGCGCGCTGGTTCTAATTTGTGAAAATATAGTTTCTTGGAGGCATTCAACTTGTTTTGACTACTTGAGGCTTGTCTTGTTTTTGATAACTTATACTCGACGGTGATCCCTTAGTTTTGGGAATTTGTTGAAGTCCGGTTTCTTCTCCTTCTTGACATAGGCGTTGAAAAGATTCTTCTTGAATGTTTGAAAAGCTATCATCATCTTCTTTAAAGCCTATTCTTCCACCTTATCGATTTTATCGGTTAGAAATTAGAAGTGCATTTTCAAACTGTCTCACAACATATCCTTCACCGATTGAGGGAGCGCGTGTGAATCATTTTCTTGGGTTGATTTCCAATGTCGGATGCTGATGGGCACGATGTCTTTAACTAAAAATCCATACTGGTTTACAACCTTGGTAGCAACATCGGTGGGAGCAAGTGGTTCGCCGTTATCAGCAATATCTGTGATGCCCCATATCCCCTCGATCTTTTTAGTTGGACCTCTTTTACGAACTTGGCTCGTCACTTCTGTGGGCTAGAAAATAAATTTTGAAGAGTCATGAGCCACATATATGGATTTAAAATAAATCAAGTCTATAACATTATCGATAAAATCAAAATCACGACTTTATGTTCGTTACACCAACTTCGACCTTGTCATCAGCTTGCTTGTCGGATATGTTGAAATACACGTTAGTCTCTATGTCATCGGCCACTTGGCCTTGTGCCTCTACGTCTTGGTATTCATAGCCACTTTGTGCAATCTCATCGAGGATCATGCTCTCAGCTTCAGCTTCGTCGGGAGTCATTTTACCTACTAGA
The DNA here is from genome assembly GCA_000418225.1 of Zizania latifolia. Taxonomy (NCBI): domain Eukaryota; kingdom Viridiplantae; phylum Streptophyta; class Magnoliopsida; order Poales; family Poaceae; genus Zizania; species Zizania latifolia. The sequence continues at coordinate 793,527 of KE371174.1, read as the reverse complement.
ATAGAGTAACATTATCGCCACTGCTCAATGTCGTTACACAATGATTGCATCAGTATTCGACACTAAGGGTTTGAATGACTTGGATCATGTACCATCAGGAAAATTTCTTAGATCAGATACCATCATGAAAAGCTACTTAGATCATATGGCATTACAAAAGGCCATATATAAAATTACATCACATACATGTGTATTTTCATTTACATCATATCATACATTCAGTAAGTTCTCAACCTTGGCACCAAAAGCACACCTTCTAATCTTTCACGTAACGTTGATCTGAAAAGGAAGATAAATTTGAGCTCTTTAGACAAGGTAAGATATAGAAAATTGGCCATATGCAAAGAAGGAGTCAGCGAGACAACGCATCACAGTGCTAAAAAGCAGAGGAGGATAGAGATGCATACCGGGGGCGACGGTGAGGGGCTCCGATGAAAAATAAGGAGTCAGCGACGAACAGTTCAGTGGTGACGGCGTCCACTATAGCTCACTGCAATGAAGGAGTCGGTGAGACAGCGAATCACAGTGGTGAAAAGAGGAGGGGGATAGAGATGCGTACCAAGGGTGATGGTGAGGGTCTCCGGTGAAAAACGAGGAGTTGGTGATGGACGATTCATGGCGACGGCGTCCGATAAGGCTCACTGCAATGAAGGAGTTAGCGAGACAACGAATCGCAGTGGTGAAAAGAAGAGGGGGATAGAGATGCGTACCGGGGGCGACGGCGAGGTGCTCCAGTGAAAAATGAAGAGTTGGCGACGAATGGTTCAGTGGTGACGGCATCCACTATATGGCTCACTGCAATGAAGGAGTCCGTGAGACAGCGAGTCGAAGTGGTGAAAAAAAGAGGGGGACAGAGATGCGTACCGGGGGTGATGGTGAGGGGCTCTAGTGAAAAACAGGGAGTCGGCGGTGGATGGTGTAATGGTGCCAGCGTCCACTATGGCTTACTGCAATGAAGGAGTCGGCAGGACAGCAAATTACAGTGGTGAAAAAAAGAGGGGGATAGAGATGCGTACCGAGGGCGAGGGCGAGGGCGAGGGGATCCGATGAAAAATGAGGAATTGGCGACGGCATCCATTATGGCTCACTGCAATAAAGGAGTCGGTGAGACAGCGAATCAAAGGAGTGAAAGGAAGAGGGGGATAGATATGCGTACAGGGGGCGACGGCGAGGGGCTTCGGCGAAAAACGAGGACTTAGCGGTGGACGGTTCTGTGGCGACGGACGGATGGAGGAGGCCACAATTGCAAACTAGTGGGGACATTTTTAGGGGAAATCGTGGCCCCTTTTAAATGTTGGGTTATGGGAGGCTACGCTAGCGCTTAATTTTAAAAATTTACCCCGTTAGCCCAGGAACCATGCGTGTATTAGGATCTTAGATTGTTACCTTAAGCCTCAAGACGCGCTCGGACAGCGGAAGTAGAGTCGATGAAGCGTGTCCTCGAGCTACTCCTTTTGGCTCCGTTCGTTCGTCGACGATCCGGTGAACTCCACGGAAGGAAGACGAGCACCATTGTTGGAGTAGTGCCTCTATGGTATCCACACGTCCGGGGACAGGATCACCTCGCGTCGACGTGCTAGCACCACTCGCGAGATCCGAGAGATCGATTACAACCCTTGCAATCGAGAAGAGAGGAGAGGTGGCGGCTAGGGTTCTCAACCAAGAGCAACAGCAGCCATTTCATGCTAGCCTCTCCTCTCCTTATATAGTGCTCTCTCAAGGACTTTTAATCAGTATTAAAGCCCAACAGATTTAATCTGTTCGTCTGGACCCGGAACTTCCGGTCATAACCGGAACTTCTAAAAATAACATTCTGTATCGAATTTATTTTGATCCAGAACTTCCGGTCCTAACCGGAACTTCCGGCTCGTCCAGACTTCACTTCCGGTCCAACCAAAACTTTCGGCTCCTCCAGAAAACGAAACAGGGGTTGGCCCAAAACTTCCGGTCTAACCAGAACTTCCGGATACTCCAGAACCCGAAACTTTTGGCCTCAAGCCAGAACTTCCGGTTCCCCCAGAATTCTCTTGGAGACAATTCTATCAATCTCCCACTTGCACAAGAGCCAATTCCTACAAGCCTTAAAATCCAATCCCCTTAAGCGTGCGACCCCGATAGGTTCATATGCAAACAGCCGCTACCCGAAAACCCTTTCCGAATCGCCGATCAATAGAGGTACCTAGCAGCATATATTGACCCCCGAAAGCATACAAAGTCAAAATCATACTTTCTAAACCTTGATATACTCACACACCAATCCCTTTACCACACGACATCAGTCAAGCTCAAGGCGAGATTCGTGCCACCCTTGTTGACAGCTCGACACTTTACTCTATCAAGTAATGGATTCAATTATGATCAACTCTTTGATCATAGTGGCATGGCCATACACTTTCTAATCCGACTACACTTTCCAATCTGACTACCTCGAGGGGCCCAAAGACGTCTCTCCCATTATTTAGGAGAGGTAAATTCCATCTTGATCGCTCACATCCCACGACATGTTTCGTGACACACCCAAAAGCAACTTTTATAACTACCCTGTTACAGAATAGCGTTTGAAAGCCCCTAAGTGTGCAACTACACATTCTGGAATCAATGACGATCTCAGGTCTAAGAATTTTGTAGGTACACCATTTGAGATGACAACTGATGGCACTTTTAAAATAACAATCCCAGCAGTATCTCAAAGTGGTTCTATCCAACTCCATGTTCACTAACATGAGTCCATATCACTGATTTGACATCTCTATGTCTATGATCTGTGAAACATGATCATCAATCAGACTGATGTGCTAATCTATAAATCATCACTGTCCCACATGACGATATTAGATTAGGGATCGTTTAGAATAACATCGTAACATAGAGAGTTTTACAAACAAGTCACGCACTTGTTGATCAATGTAAAAGATATTTATTCAAGAAACAAGATAACCAATTATCTAAATATACACTAGCATAGACAAGACACTTTCTCTCACATACACTGGACTCACTCACGCAAGTATCTAATACCCATAGAGCTCAAGTACGCCTCATGCTTGGGCTGTGAGAGAGGCTTCGTCAACGGATCTGCAATGTTCAAATCCATGTGCACCTTGCATATCTTCACATCACCTCTATCTATAATCTCACGGATCAGGTGATAGCACCGAAGTATGTGTTTGGATTTCTGGTGCGACCTAGGATCCTTGGCTTGCGCAATGGCACCACTATTATCACAATAGAGGTCCACTGGACTAGACGCACTAGGGACAAAACCCAGCTCAGAAACAAACTTTCTGATCCAAACTTCCTCCTTCGCAGCTTCCGAAGCTGCAATATACTTGAAGTTGTTGAATCTGCAACCGTTTCTTGCTTAGAACTCTTCTAACTCACCGCGCCTCCATTGAGGCAGAACATAAATCTAGACTGCGATCGTCAATCGTCCTTGTCGGTTTGGAAGCTAGCATCGGTGTAACCATTTACAACGAGCTCTTACTCACCTCCGTAGACCAGGAACATATCCTCAGTTCTTCTCAAGTACTTAAGAATACTCTTTACTACCGCCCAGTGACTTTCACCCGGGTTTAACTGATATCTGCTCGTAACACTTACAGCATAAGAAATATCTGGGCGTGTAAAAAGCATGACATACATAATAGATCCGATTGCGGTGGCATATGGGATCGCACTCATCTTCTCCAACTCATCAGGTGTCAAAGGAGACTGACTCTTGCTGACAGAAATACCATGTGACATTGGCAGAAAACCTTCTTGAAATTCTGCATATTGAACCGTTTCAATATCTTGTTAATGTACATGCTTTGGCTTAATCCAATTAGCCTTTTGACCTATCTCTGTAGATCTTTATCCCCAAAATGTATGCTGCCTCTTTAAGATCTTTAATTAAAAAACTTTTTCTCAATAAAGACTTGACAGCATCTAGCATAGGAATATCATCTCCGATCAACAATATGTCATCTACATATAAGACCAAAAACACAAGTGAGCTCCCACTAGCCTTTTTGTAAACATAATACTCTTCTTCATTCTTGATGAAGCCAAACCCTTTGACTACCTCATCAAAACGAAGGTTCCAACTCTGAGAAGCCTGTTTCAGTCCATAAATGAACCTTTGCAGCTTGCAAACTTTCTCAACATTCTCTGAATCATCAAAGACCTTCAGGCTGTGTCATGTACACATCCTCACTTAGGTTTCCGTTAAGGAAAGCCGTCTTGACATCCATTTGCCATATCTCATAGTCATAAAATAAGGCAATTGCTAGGATGATCCGAATAGACTTTAGCATAGCGACGGGCGAAAACGTTTCATCATAATCAACACCTTGAATCTGTCTAAAACCTTTCGCTACCAATCGTGCTTTATAAATGTGAATATTTCCATCAAGGTCTATCTTTTTCTTAAAAATCTATTTACACTCGATAGTTTTTACACCATCAGGTGGATCGACCAAGTTTCAAACTTGATTCTATTGCATGGATTCAAACTCGGATCTTATGGCTCCAAGCCATTTCTTAGAGTCTGGTCCCATCACCGCTTTCGTATAGGTCTTAGGTTCATCATTGTCCAACAATAATACGTCGCGCTGCCTAGTGGTTAAAAACAAAAACCGCTCAGGCGCATGACTCAACCTCTCCGACCGTCGTGGGGCTGGTGTCTCGACAACAGGCTCTACAACATCTTACATGTCGAGTTGCGGCTTAGTAGGAGCTGAAACACTTTCTAGTGGTTCTCGAACCTCTTCGAGTTGCACCATTCTCCCACTAACCCTTTTCGAGAGAAACTGTTTCTCAAGAAAAATACTATTCCGAACGACAAACACTTTGCCTTCTTCCCAGTTATAAAAGTAATATACTTTGGTTTCTCTAGAATATCCCACAAAGAAGCATTTATCAGATTTAGGAGTGGGCTTATCAGACGTCAAATACTTTACATAGGCCTCACAACCCCAGATCTTTAGAAAAGATAGCCCGGGACACTTCCCAGTCCATATCTCATATGGTGTCCTCTCTACAGATTTAGATGGAACTCTGTTTAGTGTGAAAGCAGCAGTTTCTAAAGCGAATCCCTAGAAAGACAATGGAAGATCAGTTTGACTCATCATCGACCAGACCATGTCTAATAAGGTTCGGTTCCTCCGCTCGGACACCGCATTCCACTAAGGTGTACCAAGTGGAGTCAGCTGTGGAATAATTCCACACTGCTTCAGATGATTATTAAACTCATGGCTCAAATATTCACCTCCACGATCAGATCATAGAAATTTAATTGTCTTGCCTGTGTGATTTTGTACCTCATTCTAGAACTCCTTGAACTTTTCAAGGGATTCCGACTTATGCCTCATTAAGTAGATATAACCATATCTACTAAAGCCGTCGGTTAAAGTAATGAAGTACTAGAATCCACCTCTGGCTGTAGAACTCATTGGTCCACATACATCAGTATGTACAATGGCCAACAATTCATTTGCCCTCTCACTTTGACCAGCGAAAGGCACCTTAGTCATCTTGCCAAGTAAACAAGACTCATATGTGTCAAACGATTCAAAATCAAATGACTCCAAAATCCCATCTCTTTGGAGCTTCTACATGCGCTTCTCATTTATATGACCCAAACGACAATGCTAGACATAGGTAGGATTTAAATTATTGAGTCGAGGTTTCTTCGTGTTAATGTTATAGACATGTGTATCATCAAGATTCAGAATATATAAGCCATTCAACAATGGACAAACACCATAGAGCATACCATTCAAAAATATTGAACAACACTTGTTCTTTATTACGAATTTAAAACCATCTTCCTCTAAACATAACGAAGAGATAATGTTTCTGCCCAAGGCGGGAATGAAATAACAATTATTCAGTTCCAAAACTAATCCTAAGGGTAGCGATAAAGAATAAACGGCGACGGCCAACGCAGCAACTTTTGCACCATTTCTGACGCGAACATCAAATTCGCCTCTTGCGCACTTCCTAGTCCTTTTCAGCCCCTGCAACGATTTGCAAGTGTGAATTATTGATCCGGTATCAAATACCCATAAATCATTTGGACGAGTAGTAAGATAAATTTCAATAACATTTATACCTAAAGCGAAAGTCACACTTCCCTTCTTTTTCTTTCATTCTTTCAAGTACAACTTGCAATTCATTCGCCAATAATTTCTTCGCCAATGGCCAGGCTTATGGCAGTGGTGGCAAGTGTCAGAGTTAGCAGGGCCCAACTTAGACTTTCTAGCCGAATTAGAGATAGAGCTCGAGATCGCATCTGGAGCTTCAGCCCTTCCCTTACGCTTTCTCTTCTTACTTTCCTTTTGAACCTTCATCACATGACTAGGATTTTTCTTAAGGCTTTTCTCGGCTGTCTTGAGCATCCCATGCAATTCAGCCAAAGTTTTCTTCATGCCATTCATATAAAAATTCATGATGAACGGCTCGAAGCTCGCAGGGAGCGACTGAAGAATCACATCTGTGGCTAAATCGTTATCAAGTTTAGATCCGAGTTTTTCTAGGTTCTCAACGTAACCAATCATCTTGATCACATGAGGACTCACTAGACTACCATCCGCCAACCTGCACGTAAACAAAGACTTTGAGACATTATACCTCTCAGTCCGTGCTTGATTCTCAAACATGCCTTTGAGTCCCACGATCATATCGTAGGAATCCATGTGCTCATATTGCTTCTGAAGCTCAGAGGACATGTAGGCAAGCATGAGACAGCTGACATCAACTGAATCACTGGCGTGCTTCTCATAAGCCCGCCTATCAGCAAGTGGTGTATCATCTGTTAGTTCATCAGGGTGGGGTTCCTCTAGAACATAGTACTTTTTCTCCTGCTTGAGAACAATTCTCAAGTTTCTGTACCAATCAATAAAATTTATTCCAGACAATTTCTTCCTCTCTAGGATAGATCGTAGATTAAAAACGGAAGTATTCTTTGTAGTAAGTGCCATGATCTACAACAACAATACAAGATTCAGCACTATGCTACGTTAATCTTCTATCAAATAAAAGATGTACCACAATATGTAAAATGATCGCTTTCCCTCTAACGATACATTGTGGGACGAGATCCATATTCATCTAACTCCTAGTGAGCTTTGGCATCACTGCTAGAAGATTAGTGACATAGGTAAGCAACACTTGCTAATCATATCATATGTGACTCTTGTTCATTGGGATATCATCAAATGCTCGACTTCTAACTCCATGCCCCAAAGCCCAAAATAGTTTTGATAGCTTTGTTAAGTAAACTAATACTATGCATGTGGTGTCCAACATCCACCCTAACTGGTCAAGATAAAAGACGGCACCCTGCTTTGGCAGATCCACCATCGATGATTGAGAACCTTGGCAGATGCAGCTATTGGAAAGAGCATCAATACTTAATTTTCTAAGGAAAACTATTCTAACATGGTAACGATGCCTACTGCACACGGAACATGAAAGAATACTATGACAGAAATATAAGTAAACATCACAGGCAATCATATTAAATGTGACATAGTATGGCCCGTTTGCATGGTGATCTCTATCTCCATGGTTTCTGTCTTTCGGGTCATCACGCTTCAGGCCTCCATGAACTTGTATCAGCCTATTACATCTAATAGCACTATACTAATTACATAAGCAGAAGCATCACATGTCGACGCGCAGGTCGTACAACATTTGAATAGCCTTGGGCTATAATCAATCATGATACACAGGCCATGTTATTACATTCATGTATCTTATACATTTGCAAGGCCATACCAGTCACAACATTCCCTGCAAAAACGAGTTACGCGGAATCTAGACGTGACTGAACCAAGCCCGGAACTTCCGACTCAAGTCCAAAACTTCTAAAATAAACCTTCTGACTCAAATTTATTTTGGCCCAGAACTTCCGGGTCACACCCGGAACTTCCAAAAATCCAACAACAAAAATAATAGATCTAATCTATTTCTATCACATATCACCATATGTGATCGATCCAGATCGACCACTACGCACGTAGGCTCTGATACCACTGTTGGGTTATGGGGAGGCTACGTTAGAGTTTAATTTCAAAATTTTACCCCGTTAGCCTAGGAACCATACGTGTAATGGGATCTTGGATTGTTACCTCAAGCCTCGAGACGCGCTCGGACAACGGAACTAGAGTCGATGAAGCGCGTCCTCGAGCTACTCCTCCCGGCCCGTTCGTTTGTCGGCGATCCGGCGAACTCCATGGAAGGAAGACGAGCACCACTGTTGGAGTAGTGCCTCTACGGTATCCACACGTCCAGGGATAGGATCACCTCGCGCCGGCGTGCTAGCACCACTCGCGAGATCTGGGAGATCGATCACAACCCTTGCAATCGAGGAGAGAGGAAAAGGTGGCGGCTAGGGTTCTCAACCAAGAGCAACAGCAGCCTTTTCGTGCTAGCCCCTCTTCTCCTTATATAATGCCATCTCATGGGCCTTTAATCAGTATTAAAGCCCAACAGATCTAATCTATTCTTCTGGACCTAGAACTTCCGGTCCTAACTGGAACTTCCAAAAATAACCTTCTGTATTAAATTTATTTCGATCTAGAACTTTCGGTCCTAACCAGAACTTTCGGCTCGTCCAGACTTCACTTTCAAGCAGGCCTAGAACTTTCGGTCCAATCGAAACTTCCGGCTCCTCCAGAAAACAAAACTGGAGCTGGCCTGGAACTTTCGGTCTAACCGGAACTTTCGGATGCTCTAGAACCCGGAACTTCTGGCCTCAAGCTAGAACTTCCGGTTCCCCCAAAATTTTCTTGGGCACAATTCCATCATTAAACACCTAGCCTTTAATGCCTGGTAACAAAATAGACCGGTACAAATAGTCCTCTTTAATACCGATTCGTATGTTCGTCTGGTACTAAAGATTTCCCAAACCCTAGCACGGGCTCCTAAAACCTCGCGCAAGAACCCTTTAGTACTAAGTAGTAAGGATAACCGGTACTAAAATGTGCATTTTAGTACCGAGTATCCTTACCACCCGATACCAAAGGGTTCCCGCGTGTGGTGTTAGGAGCCAGAACTAGGGTTTGGAAAAACCTTTATGAGCCATAAATACTAAAATCAATTTTTATTAATTTAAAGGTTCATTAATTCTTGAAAAATATCATAACCATAATTAAATTCTCAGAACAATATAATCTAGTGTAATTGTATATATTATAAATTCTTTATATTACTACAAGAGTGTTACTTTTTCTTCATAAGCATTCCTTCATCGTGATCGTGCCGTGCATCATCGTGATCATGCCATGCGTAGGGAGCATCCTCATTGCCTAATAGGATGCTTGTGTCAATCTCCAGTATGAATGACGACATCTCAATGGACTGATATAATTCATCTTCATATGTGACACCCTTTACTCCCATGATTTTTTCCCTTGAAGAACTATGTATCATTTTGGCCTATTTTCTAAATTGTCATTTGGCAATGCTCTTTTTCTAGTTTTTTTGGGTTTACTAGCCATGTCAGACATATAGAAAACTTGTGTCACATCTTTGGCGAGGACGAACGGTTCATCTAAGTATCCAATAAGATTGAGGTCAATAGTAATCATACTAAATCGATCTACGATTACACCCCCTCTAGAAAGCTTCACCCATTGGCACCGAAATAGATGAACTTTCAAGGGTCCGTAGTCGAGTTCCCAGATCTGCTCTATGATACTAAAATAGGAGTTCATCTTTCCAATGCTGTCCACGACATCTATACGTACACCACTATTTTGGTTGGTGCTTTTGTTGTCTTGAGTCCTCATGTAAATGGTATACCCATTTATCTCGTAACCTTGAAATGTCAAGATTGAGGATGATGGCTCCATAGCCAACCAGGTCAGTTGACTGTCAATGGAGACATTACATATGAGGTACTGTCGCAACCAACCGCCAAAGTTATCCATGCGCTGACGTGTAATCCAGATCGCAGACTTTCCAGGGTGTTTGGAGAATAAGATATCCTTATGCTTCTCAATGTATGGAGCCACCAAAGATAATTGTTGCAAAACTATGTAGTGTGCTTTAGCGAACGAAGCGAGGTCATTGATCATTATTGATTTCTTTCCAAGAGTGTCCTTTTCTCTTAGCCTCCACTCATGGCGTGATACAGGAACTCCAATAAGGTTAAGGTCATCAATGTAGTCAACATAAAACTCTATGACCTCCTCTATTCCGTAACCCTTTGCGATACATCCTTCTAGATGAGAACGATTACAGACATACTTCTTTAGGACCGCCATGTATCTTTCGAAAGCGAACATGTTGTGTAGGAATATAGGGCCAAGAATACCAATCTTTTTGACAATGTGAATAAGTAGATGTGTCATAATATCAAAGAAGCTTAGAGGGAAGATCATATCAAGACTAACAAGATAGTGGATCACATCGATTTGTAGCTTTTCTAGTCAGCTTAGATCAATTACCTTCTGTAAAATTTTGTGAAGGAATGTACAAAGCTTTGTGATTGTAGCTCTAATGTTTTCTGGTAGAATACCCCATAGTGCAATTGAAAGCAACTGCATCATCAGCACATGACAATCATGAGACTTTAGGTGTATAAATTTCTTCTCTTTCATATTTAATCAATCTCTTTATTTTGGAGGAGTATCCAGACGAGACCTTCACACTGTTCAAGCATTCAAACATGCTTCCCTTCTCGTCCTTACTAAGCGTGTAGTTGGTAGAACATAAGTACGCGCCATTATCTCTTAGTTCTAGGTATAGGTCAGCTAGTTGTTGCATATCTTGCAGGTCTTGCCTTGCTTGTAGCATATCTTTGTCTGACCCATATACACCTAGGAAGTCTAGTAGGTTGAAGCATAAATTCTTCATGAGGTGTATCACGTCAATTGAGTGACGGACATCTAAGTCTCCCCAATAAGGTAGGACCCAGAATATGGACTTTTTTTCTACATTTTTGCGTTTTCATCTGTAGTCTTGCAAGTTTGGTACCATGGCTCTTTCTAAATACCACTTTTAAATCCTTGACCATAGCGAATACATGCCTCCCATTACGATGAATAGGCTTAATATGGTGCTCCGTCGCCCCACCGAAATGCTTATATTTCTTACTTAACTGGTGGTTGGTACAGAGAAATCAACGATAGCCCATGTACACGACTTTCCTACAATTTGGCAAATACATGCTGTCGGTATCATCCAAACACTGGATGCATGCCTTGAATCCCTTGATAGTCAGCCCTGACAGGTTATCAAGTGTAGGCCAATCATTTATGGTTACGAACAGCATAGCTTGTAAGGTGAAGGTCTCCCATTTGTACTCATCCCATACACGTACACCATCAGTCCATATCAATAATAAATCATCGACCATTAGTTTGAGGTACACATCAATGTCATTGCTAGGTTGCTTCGTGTTTTGGATAAGAATCGGCATCATAATAAACTTTCGTTTCATGCAGAATCAAGGAGGAAGGTTATTGATACATACAGTCATAGGCCAGGTACTATGACTACTGCTCAAATCACCGAAATGATTCATGCCATCTGTACTCAGACCAAACCTTATGTTTCTTATCTCATCTGCAATGTCTGGGTACTTTCTGTCAAATTTTCTCCACTGGGTCCCATCAACAGGGTGTCTAAACATTCCATCTACCTTATATTCTTCTTTGTGCCACCGCATCATCTTAGCATGTGCTTTGTTTGTGAACAAACGCTTCAACCATGATATTATGGTGAAATACCACATTACCTTAGCGGGAACCCTCTTCCTGTGACGGTCTGCACCAACGTCACCAGCGTCATCACGCTTAATCTTATATCACGACACACAGTACACCGAACAAGCATCTAAAGAATTGTACTCGTCGCCACGAAAGAGAATACAATCGTTAGGGCATGCATGTTCCTTTTCTACTTCTAATCCTAGAGGGCAAACAACCTATTTTGCCTCATATGTTATTTGAGGCAAATTATTACCCTCTAAAAGCATATTTTTAATAAGCCATAAAAACTCATCGAATCCTTTATTAGAAATACCATTTACTGCCTTTCATTGCAATAGATCTAGTGCCATACATAATTTTTTCTTCCTATTTTTATAATCCGGGTACAACAATGTCCGGTGGTCCTCTAACAAGCATTCAAACTTTTTAAGGTCTATTTCACAATTAAAGTGATCGTCTTCCTTAATATTGGTATCTTCACAATCAAAGCCTGAAATATTATTGTTGTCTTGTTCTTCATCGTCATCTTCCTGTATAACACCATTTTCTCCGTGCTTCATCTAACAAATATAATTAGGCATGAATCCATTTGAGAGCAAGTGGAAGTGAATGTTGCTTGTCTTGAAGTACATCCTCAGATTCCAATAGTCTATGCATGAACAACATATGAAACCCGATGGAATATTTTAGGCCTTAGCTGCTTCGAGAAAATCACGTACACCGTAATTGAATTCTACGAAGCGACGGTCAGCGTCATATATCCACTGTCGGTTCATCTACATTAACAAGATTATAGCCCAATTAGCCCAATTAACAAGATTATAGCACATTTCTTAAGAACAACAACTAAGAAAAAATAACTAGAAGAATTAACAAGGCTGTAGGAATCAAAGTATCATATTTTACATATCTGCTCGTACATCCATCTATTTAATGGATCACATTTCATAAATCAAGCAGCAAGTTCATCTTACAGTAAAGAATGGATCTACTAACCTTAAAGCACCCGCAGGCTCAAGATCACCGTAAAGAATTAAAATTTCAGCAGTTGCTATAACCTCCTCTCTGTTGCACACTGTTCGATCACCGGTACATCACAGCTATAGGAATCAAAATATCACATTTCACAAATCAAGCACCATGTTGATCTTACAGTAAAGAATGTAGATACTAACCTTCAAGCACCCACAAGCTCAAGATCACCGCAAAGAATTAAAATTTCAGCAACCGCTATAACCTCCTCTCTGTTCCACTCTGTTCGATCACCGGCACATCACAAGCTACAGGAATCAAAGTACTATATTTCATAAATCAAGTACCAAGTTGATCTTACAGTAAAGAATAGAGCTACTAACCTTCAAGCACCCACAAGCTCATGATCACCGCAAAGAAATAAAATTTCACCTCTCCTTGCATCAGAAGCTAGCTGGCGGTGCTAGCAAGGAGCCAATTTATACTGTTCATCATGATAGTACTGGATCGAAAAAGTGCCCGGCACTAATAAAGAGTTTTAGTACCGGGTTAGGAGAACCTCTAGTGCCATATTTATTAGTACCGGTTGGTATCCCCACCCAGTATTAAAGCCCAAGTTTTTAGTACCGAGTTGGGAGACCCTCCGGTGCCAAATTTATTAGTACCGATTAGTATCCCCACCCAGTATTAAAGCCCAAGTTTTTAGTACCGATTGGGAAACCTGACCGATACTACTAAGTAAAGTACCAGGCGATCTTTCGACCCGGTACTAAAACTATTTATTAGTACCGGTTTTACCTATCCTTGACTTTCTCTCCGTTTTTTGACCGTTGCAGGAGACTTTTAGTACCGACTCGAATTAGAATCGGTACTAAAGAGGTGAATAAAAGCCCACTTCTCTAGTAGCGTACATATATACATACATATATACATATATATATTGTGCAAATTAAGTATTGCGATAACAAAACAAGGTAAATCAATATACAACGAATCGACACCATGCATGCATAGATAAATTAGAAAAAAGGACTTTGTTTCGTTTTCATGTAGCCTAAATAAAATATTAAAATATAATACAAAAGTGAGTACCTCCATCATTTTCATCACAGAGCGTCAGACGGTCAGAGCATATAGCCTTTTCACTTCCATTGCTTTTGCTTTTTTCTTTCAATGTAATTTCGACATCAGGCTAGCTAGACCAACAAGCTATACAAGTTGATGTAATCAAAGAATATATTGCAAGAATGTTCTTGCACATATATATGTATCGATGTGATCGATGTATGAATCGAGTAGTGTCATCAAACTTCAGTGATATGTACAGGTGCAAAACAGAATAGAAAGCGCAATTAAAATTTTCCTAGATATAATTAATATTCAAGCTAGCTAGACATGCAATGTTGTTAATTTATGTTTCCTCTTGTTCCTTTCTTATAATATTGCAAAGTTTGATACTGAATGCTTTGCTGGTATTATACAACAAATCAATGAATATTTTACTTGCTTTTTCAAATATCTTCAATGGAAAACTTATATGATTAATTCCTTATTGTGATGAAGACATGCATGTTGATTGACGAATTACGAACAGCATCATATATGAATTGAAATAACACGTACTATACACACATGAGATTATTTTCAACAATAATATCAATATATTATTGTATTGGCGTGGCATTCTATTATGTGGAATTAATGACTTGCATATCCAAATTTGTGCCAGAATTTTATTTCTTGGATCATTTTTATTTCACAAAATTAATGCATCATTGAAATATTATTATTTGCGAAAATATCATTTTTCAACTCATGAATGGAACACATTGATGTCATAAGAGAGACCAACAAAAACACCAATATTGTACTTAGTTATTAGCTAGCTAGAAAATTAAGCATATAGCACTAGCTGTTATATATCCAGATATATAGTTGCACAACCTTTGATTGTTTGTCAAGTATCTTTCCCACCATCATTGGAACAAAGTTATATAGTAATTGACATCAACAATTAGGAAGAACTGATTTAAAGATGATAACCTGCCATCAACAAATAATATCCTTAATGCGCTGAAAATGAATATATTCCTGAGCTCTCAATCTCCATTTCCATGGCCAGCATCTGTCTCAAAATAAAGGGGAAAAGGCACCTTAATTATGTACTAACCACCAATATATATGCAGAAACAGCCAACAGGTCAGCATAAGGCATGCATGCTACCTTAGCTGCAGGAAGATTTAGGATGTGAAATAGACAAGTTAATTTATGCATAAAACAAACGTTGTTACAAACAAAAGTGCACGTCACGTATGGTACATACATGCACAGCAAGATTATTGGACCAGCAGGAGAGTGAGAGTGAAAAGAGCAGGGAAAAAGAACAGAAGCAAAGCTAGCTAGCACAAATATTAATAAAATTCTGACCTAGACAGCTTCCAGAGCAAAAATAAAAACTGACCTAGCGTTAGATGTGGACATTTCCTAGTTCTTCTGACACAGGCTCACTTGTGTCAGTCCAGGAGCTGAGTGTGTGCAGTAGTCTGCAGACTGAAATCTATCTACACACACATTGCTATCCATCTCTAACTGTATCTACCTCAATTCATGTGCCCTATGACCTACAACCATGTGTGCCATATAGTACACCAGATATCCCTATCCACATTCACTTTTTTCTTTCCAATCTCTGAACATGGATGGACTCTTCTCTCATGGACAGGGAGATCTTGGAAGAGGAAGCAGTGTTTCTGGTACACTGATGCTCTGCAACCCACCCTGTCTTCCCCCCAGCACCCCCCTGCAACTAATGATGAGGAGAAAAAAAAAGCTTGTCAAATCACATGAAACCTTCAAATTCTTCACATTATTTGATATGGATGCTTCCGGCAACATATGTTTTCCATCTTGCTGGTAAACTACATATCCATTTAATTTATTTTTTCAGTTGAAGAAAAAACAGGTTGGCACTTTAAACATTTATTCCCTCTGTTCCATAATATTGCAATCTAATACCGGATGGGATATTTTATACTGTTCAAATTCGTTGTACTATAAAATATCATATCCGGTACTAGATTGCAATATTATGGAACAAAGGGAGTACCTTCTTACATGACAAAATAAAATAAGCGTTATCCCTGATTACACCGTGTAAATTAATGGTGACCAGAATATTAATTTTTAGTACTTTTTCGTGCTGGTGCATAAATAAAATATCAGAATAAGCGCAATAATTCCTACTTGTACTATACACTAGTCCCATTTGATGGCCATGCTTGCTCAAACTTGCCACCCAAGGCCAAAATGGTACAAATGAGTTCCACACCTAGCTAGAATAGTTGATGAGAGTGAAGTTGAGAGAGAGAGAGAAAAAATCTTGCTGCAGCTAGGAGCTAGAGATCTAGAGAGGAAATAAAAAGGAAATTGGGGAGAAAGGTATGTGGGGGGAGTTGTGAGGATAATGGAAGTGGGAGGTGGGTGTCCCTCCTCCACTGCCCTTTTCATCTCTCTCTATATAATTTTCTCTCTCTTGAAGACTTAACCAATTGGTCGCCCTCTCTATCATATCCTTCATCTTTTCCCTTTCAGCTGGAGGAAGATCAGAGGAAAGATATATAGGCTGGCTGGCCGGCGTCTTCTGTAGAGAGCAAAAGGGAAAGAAACTTGCAGTTGCAGGTACTTAACACTGACATGAGTGATCTCACTCCTCCCTTGATACCTTGGTATATTATTGTCTTACATCACTCTCTTCCTCCCCCTCTTCTTCTTCCTCCTCTTCCTGTTCGTCCTCTTTTCTCGTGTGTGTCCTCCTGCTTCTTGATTTCAAGGATCTTCAATTAATTCCTCGATCTCGCTCTTTTAGAGAGAGAGAGAGAGAGAGAGAGAGAGAGAGAGAGAGCTAGCTGCAGCTAGCAATTCTTGAGGTATAAGAGAGAGAAAGAGAGAGCTGAATGATGTGTGTGTGTGCTTGTGACCTTGTGTTGACATCTGAATAGGCATGTGCAGAGTTTCTTTGTTAAATCACTTGATGAAGATGGGTACATCCCTTTTTATTCTTTTTAATATATTGGTGATACTGATGCCTAGTTATGAGTTACTTATTCTACATCACAACATCTCTCTCTATATATCTATCTATCTCATCATCTTCCTCTCTCTCTTCTAGAGCTTAGCTAAGTAGCAATAGCAATAGATATCTAGGGTAGTTGGTGATAAGAGTAGTTCTTCCTTGTTTCATACCTTAGCTAGCTATGCTTCTCTCTCTTCTTACTTCTCTATTACATGGATGGATTCAGTTTTACTTTTACCTCGCAATTCAGATCAAGTTCAAATTGTTGATATGACAATTATTTTAATTTGTTATATATGGTGTTGACCGATCTTAATTCATGATTCTTGTTCCTGACAGGCAAAGAAGAGAGAAGCACACATTTGCGGTAGAAATTGCAGCTAGCTTCCCAAGATTTTGCTGTTAGTAGTCTGTAGCTGCCGGCCGGCGCGGCGATCTCGATGGCGGCGTACTACCACGGCGGCGCCGGCACGGACATCCAGTCCGGCACCGACGGCCTGCAGACTCTGTACCTCATGAACCCGAGCTACGCCGGCTACAGCGACGCCGCTGCGGCGGCGGGCGCGCCCAGCGCGGCTAACATGATGCTTCTAAATTCGGCAGTGACCTCCATGACGCCGGTGTCCTTCGGCCACCAGCCGTCGCCGTCATCGGCGCAGCACTTCGTCGGTATCCCTCTCCAGGCGCCGCTGTCGGGGTACAATCTGTGGAACCCCGCAACCACCTGCGCGGCCGACATGCCCCCGCCGCCACCGCATCAGCATCAGCATCAGCATCAGCAAGCGAGGGTCAGTGCTGTCCTCAGCCTGTCGTCCCGTGAGGCGCCGCCGGTGACGGTCGCGGCCGTGGCGCCCGGCGACGAGGGGAAGTACCCGGGAGCGGCGTCGGTGCAGACGACGTCGCAGGGGCAGCTGGTGATGAGCTCCAAGTACCTCAAGGCGGCGCAGGAGCTGCTCGACGAGGTGGTGAGCGTTAGCAAGCAGGGCCTCGACGACGCGAAGGCCGCCGCCGCGAAGAGCGTGGCCTCGGTGAAGAAGAAGGAGGACTCAGAGGGCGCGTCGGGTTTCGGCACGGAGGACGGTGGCGGGACGAAGAGCGGCGGCGCGGCGCCGGAGATTTCGACGGCCGAGCGGCAGGAGCTGCAGATGAAGAAAGGCAAGCTGATTAACATGCTTGACGAGGTCAGTAAATAATTAATTAACCGCAGTTAATTATTATGTTCTTTTTGTTCCATTATGACAAAAAAATCGCATATTTCTTACGTTAGAGATAAATCGATTTATTATTGATTTTCCTGGTTGTTTAAGAAAAAATATGTTTTGTGCAAATACAATTTGCCTTTTTGCTAAGGATTAATCAATTTTTTATAAATTTGAGGTGTGTGGTGAAAAATTGATCTTTCTCTCTCAATCTGGTTGGGAGATATATATATTGCTGATGCTTTTGCAATTTCATTGCCTCTACAGTTTAAGAAAGTTTTATTGAGAGCATATGAGTTATTTGCTTTTGGGTCATCCTTGTTTTGTTGCTTCTTTTTTCTGATCGATCAGCTACACTACAGTTGTTAGAACAGTAGAGCAAGCTTTATTTTGGTGGATATTCTAATCTTTTTTTCCAATTTAGTTTTCGAAAATAAACATGCTTTACCAACTAGCTAGCTGGTCATAATTATGGTTCCTCTAATTAATTAAAACATCATACCTTTATATTAGATTGAAAAATGTACGGAATAAATTGAAAAGTAATAAGAATATGTGTACTGAAAATTAATGAAACGATAAGTGCATGGCTAGCTACCTATCTTCTCGCATTTCTACAAATGAATTTTCAGATAAGAATGGCATTTAAACATAAACTACAGTTATTTTGGTTGTTCTTTATTCATAACAGTACAAATAAACAAGATATATGAAATTTTATCAAACTTTCACCTTAGATAGATCCTTCAGCAAAACATTTTTTTTGTTACTTTTTGGTTTTAATTTAGATCATTTTCATCTATTCAGTATGCCACTACGATCGATATATCACTTCATTAACCCCACTACTTATATCGATAACGACTTTTTTAGGAAAAAGATACAAAGTGAAACAAAACAGTGAAAAAAGCTGTTCAAAGTAAAGTAAAAATACATGCTAAAAAGAATCAACAGTGAAAGTTAGGTAAAAAGATACGGAGCTGGTTGTTCTTGACGATCCATAATCGTCGGCACGTATTAATCAAGTTTGTTAACGAAGGAACTGTTTGAGTAGCTAGATCTAATTATTTAGCTAATTAAATTAGTGGCTACTAATCATCTGCGGGGATCCTCTGTGGCCATGGCAAATGATGGAGACGAATATGTGTGCAGGTGGAGCAGCGGTACAGGCAGTACCACCAGCAGATGCAGGTGGTGGTGTCGTCGTTCGAGGCGGTGGCCGGCGGCGGGTCGGCGAGGACGTACACGGCGCTGGCGCTGAGGACGATCTCGCGGCAGTTCCGGTGCCTGCGGGACGCGATCGCGGGGCAGGTGAGGGCGGCTAGCAGGGCTCTCGGGGAGGACGCGGCGGACGGCGGCGTCGGCGCCGGAGGAAGGACGGTGGGGTCTCGGCTGAGGCACATCGACCACCAGCTCCGGCAGCAGCGGGCGCTGCAGCAGCTGGGGATGATGCAGAGCAGCGCGTGGCGGCCGCAGCGTGGCCTCCCCGAGCGCTCCGTCTCCATCCTCCGCGCATGGCTCTTCGAGCACTTCCTCCACCCGTATGTATCTATACTACTATACTCTCACCTCCATATATCTCTCTACCTACGTATACTATACTCTATTATACTTTGCGTACACGTATGTATATATGCATACATATATGTGTGTGCGCCCGCTACGTACATTTCTACGTCGTCGTCGTCGATCCATGCATAATACGTCCGCGTGCACCATAGGAGTAGTAGTCCTCATGCTGATTAGGTTTTGCTTTTGCATGTTGACCTGACAGCTAGCTGGTATTATATATATTCAGATTGAGCACACTGTATTTGTCACATGACAATCATAAAGACAAACAGTTAGGATCCAAATATCCAAACGAAGAGAGTAGTCGGTATATATATCTAAAGTATTAATTATATATATTTATACACACACCTCAAGGAGGTACTTAATTCCATATTATAATTCATTTAAGTTTCAAATTTCTCCAGCTTTAACTAATTTTATAGAAAAATATACCAACAACTCTAATATTATATTAGTTTCATTAAACATGCCATGAAATATTTATTGATAGTGTATTTATTTGATATTATAGATATTAATATATTATTCTTTAAACTTGATTAAAGTTAGAAAAGTTTGATTAAAAACAAAATTACTTATAATATAAAACATACGAAGTATCTAGCTGTATCACTGTATGTAAGTGCGTGTGTATGTGTGTGTGAATGTTAAGTGCATCAGTCGACGAGAAAGAGGGAGTAAAAACTTCAGTACTCTTGCAAGCTGCAGCTGATTGATCATGCCGACATGATGTACTTGTAGTCTTGTCACGTTGGCTCCCGGCCTGACGTACACTTTGCACTCCATGTCTCCATGGATCATTCATGGGTGCATGCATTGCGCATGATGCATGATCATGTCGTCGGCGTCTGAGTCTGACTGGATTTATCACTGTCCGTGACATCATCATGCAGATACCCCAAGGATTCGGACAAGATCATGCTTGCCAAGCAAACCGGCCTCACCAGGAGCCAGGTGAAAAAAGTTCAATTTTTTGCGCATACTAATTGATTATTTTACGGCATGTTCTTGCGTGATTTGGGGAAAAAATAGATTTTTTTTCCGTGATTTGAGTGTTGAATTCTGTGAAAATTTTGATTATTTATACAGGTGTCGAACTGGTTCATCAACGCGAGGGTGAGGCTGTGGAAGCCGATGGTGGAGGAGATGTACCTGGAGGAGACCAAGGACCAGGACGGCGGCGGCACGGCAGCGGCCGCCGGCGATGAGGGGAAGTCTGGTGGGAGCAAGAGCAGCAATGTTGGGGTTAATGGCGTTGTTGACAGTATACCGAAGATGGACAGCAAGGCGGCGCGCATGGTGGG
>KE371174.1:729352-739832 GCA_000418225.1 Zizania latifolia | reverse complement strand
TGGCGCCTGGTAGCCATGCCCGGTGCCGGCCGTGCCACCCGCCGACGCGCTGATGACCACCGCCCACCAACGAGGCCCTGACACGCCAGATCTGAAGCTCGCCACCACGCACAGGGGGGATGAGGGGAGGAAGAAATGGCTCCGCCGTCGCCTTCCTCGCGACCGTCGGAGACCAGGTGAATAGCTCCGACGACGGTGAGGGGAAGAGGAGGGGAAGTGGCGGTGGCAGCTGGGGTGTTAGGGTTTGGCCCGAGCCACTGCTAGGAGCGATGCGCTTTTTGAGAGGGATCAGGCAGCAATTAATATTGTTGCATCATATGAGAATTTGGACAAGAATTTAAGGAGAGATTGCGATGGGTGGTGAGCTTGAGCCTAGACAGACCAAGATCAATCCCACTGATGAATTAATCTGGGGAAAAAATTGCGGAGGTAACGACAAACTCCTGGAGCATGCATTACATTAATTTCCAAGAGTAATCTTTACATCTTTGAATCCGAACATTATCTCTCATATATACCATTTGAAAATATATAGGTGATGAGAAAGATATTTTCCTACATGGATTGCATCAGGCCGTCAAGCGTCTATGGAATTCTTTCATATGCATGTAATCCTATAGAGGAATAAAATGGGATCGACACTATGGGAATAAAATGGGATCGACACTCTCTTTGATGTTTTAATGCAATCAAACACATCATCTCTCGTATATACATGGCATTACAATTCCTCCATTTTTTATTCCAACATGTTTTTTAAAACAACACAATTGATATCAAGGGTAGATCTAGCATCGTGTTATCACAGGACATCAATGTCTTACTGATTAGTCCAATTTTCTTTTTCTAATTTATTATTGATGACATCACACTGGCATGTCTGATGACCTCAATAATCTACTAAAAGTTGCGATCATTAGTTGATAAATTTATAGTAACATCATCGATCTAAAATCTTGGATTAATATATGGTAGAAAATATGTGGAAACACATGTGAGACTAAAAACACCCTATTGATGTGTTGGGAGAATATAACTTGCACATGTGGATTGGCTTTAATGTAATCATCGTTTTATATAAGGTGTAGCTAGGAAGCCTCCAGAAGCATCAACCTCTGTATATCAATATGCATAGATATTTAGGTCGGCATCTAAACATAAAGTAAAAGTCTTGCAATCTCATATGCTATCCTGCTCTCGAGATATAATCTCATCGGCTAGTGATATTGACGTAAAAACATGATGTAAACTCTCTTCGGATGATTAATTTAAACATATATAAATTTTATGTATCATCTCGACTAAAGTAAATAAGTAATATATGCTCTTTTCTTGTTGTATATTCCGTCGACAATAAGAAATTGCTCAAGATAGACAACGTGGCAGGCATGTACATTCGCTTCACTTGAATTGGCAATAATAAAGGTAGCAACATTGCGCAAGCAACGAATTTAATTACATAGAGACAGCATCTGATACTGCAGGCGAACAACAGAGACCAGATGTCACTACAAAAGAGTGTGATATGATAATGATGTAGTCGATGAACACACCAAGAAAAGAATCGCAGCTTCTAGGGCAGAACAGTGAGTAGGCGTACGTCGTACACGATTAATTAGGGATTTGGACAGCAACGCCGATCGTATTATGAACTGATCATGCTTGCTTCACGTAAGGAAGGTGATGGTGGGCAGCAGCGCTGATAGGATCAGTGCAGCGTAAATTGTCGCCGCGCCGCCGTGGAGCCTGCCGCTTCTGGAGAGGTAGAAGTAGTAGTACGGGTTCGACGATGACGGCGGAGACGAGAAGTGGCCGCCGCCGCCGCTCTTCGGTGGCGGTGGTGAGGACGGCGTAGGAGGTGTAGGCGCCGGCGGCGGGGACAGGTCGTCGTTCACGTCCGCCGGTGGCGGCGGCGGAGGCGCCGAGTACAGCGGCAGCACGGACGTCGGCGGCGACGTGCATGTCGTCGGGCACGTCCCGCACTCGCTGACACACAGCAGGCTCGCGTCCGGCCTTGCCGTCGCTGCCCCGGCCTCGCCGGCGGCCTGATCAGCGGCGCCGGTGCACGCCACCAAGACGATGACGGACACCGCCAGCACGGCCGGCCCCGCTGCTCCTCCCTCCATTGCTAGCTGATGCTTACTTAACTAGACAGAATTCTCATTCTGATGTGCGTGTTGATTTGCGTGTGCAGGTGACATCCCTGCGACGGCGAGCCTGTGCACCGCCCGGTTTATAAGCTCGACAAGCACACGGACACAGTGATGCAAACATGTGCCAAACTTGTGGTGCAAGCTCGAACAGAATATGTGCAGCAGCAGGGTGTAAAGGTGAGATGCCCCTTATAGATGATTAAGGGGGTGTTTGAATTCTTAAACTAAAGTTTAGTCCTTATCACACCAGATGTTCGAATGCTAATTAAAAAGACTAAACATGAGTTAATTATAAAACTAATTACATAAACCTAGGCTAATTCGTGAGACGAATCTATTAAGCCTAATTAATCCATCATTAACACATGTTTACTGTAGCACCACATTGTCAAATCATGAACTAATTAGATTTAATATATTCGTCTCATGAATTAGCCCTCATTTATGTACTAAGTTTTATAATTAACCTACGTTTAATACTTCTAATTAGCACCCAAACATCCGATGTGATGGGACTAAACTTTAGCCTCTAAAACCAAACACCGACTAATTATTCCTCGTCCTGCTGCTGATGATGAGTTATTTAATCTCAAGAAATCAGCTGTGAATACTGGGCCCAGTTAAAAGAAAAGAAATCAGTGTCTTATATGTACTATATGTAGGTTTTTTTCTTTTAATAATATATTTTTTATTCAAAATTTCAAATCTGATATACAAATTTTAGAAATTACAAATATAGCCTTCTGTCATATTATGGTCTGCCGATCTAGAACAGATCGGCCTAGATCAACAGATGGTCTATCGACAGAAGCCTACGCTCGTCAACTGAGGTCACGCAAGCTTCTGTTGATAGATCATCTGTCGATCTAGGCTGATCTACCCTAAATCAGCCTAGATCAGTAAACCATATACCGATCTAGACTAAGATCAGCCTACATCGATAGATGGAAGCCTGCGCTCGTCGATCTAGACCGATAAGCCTAGATCGATCGATCATCTACCGATCTAGATCAGATCAGCCTAGATCGGCAGACCATAGCCCAACAAAAAGTTATTTTTGTAATTTCTAAAATCCGCATATCAGATTTGAAATTTTAAATAAAAATTGTATTATTAAAAGAAAAATTCCTATATGTACACCCCCTAAGAACATTTGCACCTCCTAATCTAGATATTAGTCCACAAAAAGTCTAGATAAAATATAAATAGTTAAGTGGTGTCTTCTTTTTTTCGCTAACTCCGCCACTGTTAAAAAGTTAACTCCACCCTTCTTAATCTCATAGCATTTTAGTTTAGCTTTAGCTCTACAAACAAAAATCTAGAAGCTGAAGGACTGCTAAATAGACCAATATCTAAGTACAAGATTATATCATATAGAATGGTCTTCTCTGGCGCCGTGATAATGGAGTAACAGCATATGCAGACGGCACTTCAAAGTTCAAACACCTCTTGTGAATGACTGCTCTCCAGAGCGCATGGCAGGCAAAGTGCAGATGAGAAGTGATTCAGACATGTCAATGTCTACCTTCCCAAATAAACAAATGACATGTAACCTTAACATGTAAAAGAAAGAAATTGTTTTCCCTGCACACTAGTGAACAATATACATGGGCATGGGTCAATTGGAATATATAACTATTAACAAATGCTGTGCATACTGGTTTACTATTTGCAAGATTGTATCTGATACAGAGTTAGTGTGAAGGGATCCTACAAAATGCGCAGCTTCAGACATGTACATGTGAAGAACATAAGAAAAATACGGATGCCTCCATTGAATTCAGTTACCCCTTAACATTTATCAATTTGATTTGACGTCTTCATAAGGTATGTCATGGATGCCAAAAACAACCGACAAAAGATTATACTTTTACAAAATTAAGGTTAACTATGGAAGGAAAATTCTAGCCAGCCTTTTAACTCTTACTGGTTACTTCGAATGCCCTCCGCTGAGAAGCTAAGTATCAAAAGTGCAGTTATGAATTAACAGAGTTACTAGTCAGTTTTGGCGTCTGTTGTTACAGCTGACTTCAGTTTATGGCTCACGAACTGTCCTTTAACCCTGGGTCTTTGTTCTGCAAGCTTCTTCCTGCTATGATACCTGACCTGTACGAACGAGAGATGAACAGATACTGAGATACAGAATCAGAAGAATGACCAAAAATCTAGGTAATTGTTCATACAAACAATAGAAGGCGTAGCGTATCCATTCACTATTTCCAAACAATCTATGAATGTTCATTCCTGTGCTAACTATATAAAGGTTTGTCAAAGATAGTACCTTCTTCTCAAAACATCTATCTTTTCGTTTCATGCGGAATTTCAACAGTGCAGCTTCACGGTGAGACCAGTCACCATCCAATCCATTATTAGTACAGTTCTGGATGCCGCTCTCATTGCCGCTTTCTAGAGCAATTGCCATATTTGCAGTTGCATCAGTTTCACCACTCCCAGTGCACCCACTTCCTTTGCGGATATCCCGGCTACAGCTAGCACTCTGATTAACACGCTCCATATGAGCCCTTGCCAGGTCAATTGGTTCCCCTGATTCTCGGAGAATTTGTCTTGAATGATGCAACTGGTGATTTTCTTCTAGCTGCTTGTGATCAGTCTGTGACGGTTTATCAAGATTTTCATGGAAGTTAGATTGATAAGAGGCATGCTGAATTGTTGACTTGTTGATGGCAACAGAATCACATTGCACAAAAGCAGTCTGTGGATAGTACATTGGCTGCATAATTGCACCATAATGGTAAGGTATAGCAGCACCAACAGGAATTGGAACAGGTATAAACCCATATGAAGGATGAATTAAACCATCCTTTCTAGGCGAGGAACCACTTGTACCAGCATATTCTCTTACACTACTGGAACACAGGATGGCAGCACCCTCCATGCTACTGTCCAAAGGAACCTGAACTTGCATTGAACTCTCATGTGTATTATGTTCACGGGAAAGCTTATTAACCCAGCTGGATTGGGGGTTCTTGTCGTAAACAGGTTGCTGGTGATCTACGCGGAAGGAAGGAGGAAACGGCTGTTGAGCTGATGATTCTATCCTCGTATTACCATACCTGTGACAGGTTGCCAACCATGTGATGAACATGGAAAATAAAGCTAAATCATATCATGTGTAAACAATTACTTATACCAATCTACTACCTATGTTTCATATTATGGGTCATTTGACTTTTTTCAAAATCAAACTTCTCCAACTTTGACCAAGTTCAAACAAAACTATATTAGCATCTAGCCATCTACAATATCAAATAAATAAATACACTACTAAGACACATTTCATTGTCGATTTAATGAAACCAATTTGATGTTATAATTGTCGGGTTTTTTTATAAAATTGGTCAAAGCTAGAAAAGTTTGTCTCATCAAAAAATGAAACGACTTATAATATGTAACGGAGAGAGTAAGAGATAATGGTCTAGAACTACCAAGACAGTATAACCTCATAGAGAAGCAAATGGGCATGACAAATAAATGCCACTCAGAAACCAATGTTTTATATTCAGCATTTATTTGGGTAAAAAATCATTAACAAACAAGTAGTACCTCGAAAAGGCAGAGGAATTTGAGTGATTAAAGATCTCTTTATCCTTGAACTTGTGATTTGTATAACCATTGAGATGATGTTGCTTTCCTAAACTAATCTCCAGAAAGTGACAGGGACGAGATTCAGCATGACCTGTGGCAGCACCCTTTGAACTTTCACTATGGTTGTTTTCCATGACATCATTGTTTTCAATTGCTGAAGATTTGCATTTTCTGTCAGCTGTGGTTTGGGCAACAGTCAAAATGTCTTTGCCAGTATCACTTGGCCAACATGAACTTGCATCAGCAATCCTAAAGGCATTATCCATTATCTGCCCAGCAATCTTCACAGAAGTAATACCATCAAGGAATTTGGAACGCACGTTCTTCTCAGCTGATAGCACTTGTAGTTCACTTGTGTCATGCACATTTCCATTCCGAGCATCTAAAAAAGGTTAAACAGCAATAACTATTACATTTCCCCACGTGCAATAAGTATTCGCCTAAACAGGCTAAACGGCCGTGTACACGGCGTGTAAACAATAAACGGGAGCCTACTGCACAGTTTTGCCCATAATCAGTGATTAAACGGTCATCCTGTCATTCCTGTGTGCACGGTCAAACACGGCGTAAACAGGCTAAACGGAACGGAAATTAAACGGTTCTACACGGTGAACATAGCGAATAGCTTCACGTTTAAGCGATAGACTATGCAGGGAAACAAAAAAATTTGAGCTCACTCAGCGCACACAGCTGCTTTCTTCTGTTTACACTTTACTGTCTGTCTTCTAGGGTTACACACAAAACATAAATAGCCCGTGAAGGAGTGACTCCCAGTGTTCAAGCCCCAGCCGCCGCCGCCAAGGTCCAAGCCCCAGCCGCCACCGCCAGGCCAAGGCGCTAAGCAGACCTTTGTGTCTAGTTTGCCTATTTGGTGTTGATGTTTGGGCTGTTTGATTGATGGTTGCTACTATAGTTCACATTTGAATTCTTGCTAAATAGTAAATAACTATATACTAGCATCTGCCATTTCCTTTTGTAGGTACATAATACAAATTGAGATGACATGGATTCAAGTTCATAACTTCAGTTCAGATTATGAAAGGTATGTAAATCTCATATTCACTTGAAAAATCTGTTACACCACATCAATATAGTTGTATAGAGTAGTCTGTATATATGTGGAAAACTTGCTGCTGCTATGCTACAGTACACAAACCATTTAATCCGTGTACACGCTGCGTAACGCCATGTACACAGTCTAAACGTTAAACGAGGGGTGGCCGACCATGTACCGTTTACAGTTTAGGTGAACACTACGTGCAAAGTTGACACTATGACCGATAGCAGAGCTGCCAGGGCACAAGAAAAAATCAAAGACAAGATAACCATGTCTAACTTCCTTACCATCATAACCCTTTAATGCAAGTGTTTTTGTGTTTGCTCCATTAATAGAACCATCCTGCATTTTAAGTTCTCTGGATGAGCCTGACCCACCATCTGCAACAATCTTTGATAATTTCTCCGTACTCTGAATTTCAGTCTCCCTTTTGCTACCAGAACTCTGATCATTGATCAAGGTATAAGAGCCATCATAATGTTACGTGCAGAATAATTCCAGCAATGAATTAAAAGTTAAAACATACACCAGAACTTCATAGAAGATCAGTTATGATGAACTGGTTTTGGTAAACAGAACTGGTTGTAGAAAACAAGTGTTCAAATACTTCAGGTTTCAAACTTCTTCTTTTTTGTTTGGCTTCAGGGCCTTAGGAATGAAGCAACTTAACATGTGCTTTGATATCAGTTAGACAAATAAGGTATAAAGTATAAACTAGCTCAGATGCTCACCTGAGCATCACCTTCCTCGTCGCTGTTTTCTCCTGTCTTTGACCCATTGCCGACATTGGCACTCAAATGATTGCTAGCTGCATTGTTTTCCGATGCATTTGTTTGGCTGTTCATCTGCATTGGAATTGGCACTTAAATGGTCAAGTAGTAGTAATTTTGTGCACAATCAGATCCGTAAAGGCTTCAACTCTATTGTCATATTGGGAGCTTGGTCAATCTGGATACACCAAAACAATTGTGTGTGTAATGGGATCAGTCCCCATGTTACCAGAGTCTTGGAATTATTTGCTGAAGAGCTAATCTACTGGAGGTTGGCAGGGGCTAGAGGAGTTAATCATCTCCTTGCCCTTATGACCCAGGATAATTAGCTTTCTGTTTTACTTTGGGTCAGGTCTAGGATGGTCTTGTGATCTGTTACAGGCAAGTGGGTGTCTCAAGATGTATATAAGGGTGGGGGTGTTGTAAGGATCTATATCCTTTTTTAACTTCTTAATATATTACTACACAGTTCTCCTGCATATTTGAAAAAAATAAGTTACTCGGAGAAGAAAATGTCCATAATAATTGAGTTTTACTAAAAGCTTGCATGATACGTCAACAACATGACTCAAGAACTTGGACAACCAAAATTACAACATAAGGGTACATCTATACAGTTATTCAGTTCATATTTTTACAAACAAGAAGAATCAAAATTGAACCTAGAATTAGGATGTCCAATATAAACCAGACAATACAATTGACAGATGTTACATTTTGCTCCATGGGTCAAAAGATGGTATGTGCATGTTCTTAAAGACTTCCAGAAAGAGAACTTACTGAATGACGCCTCCACACATGTTGCCATAAGTTACGCAACTCATTCTTTCTCACTGGTTTCACAAGGAAGTCCACCGCACCCTTCTGCATGCACTTGAGCACAGTACCAATAGAATCTTGGGAAGACATCACTGCCACAGACAACCCCATAGTAAATTCAGAAAATTTTTAATTCAAGAGTGCTCTAGATCACAACCTGCAAACTCCACACAGTGTCCTTTCTAATGCCAGCGGTAGGTCCATAACTCCACTATGCTACTCGGCTGTTTACATGGTTCTCATATTTGGGATAGTGGTTAGATGCCTTAAATGCATTACTCATGTGGTGCATCTATTTTTCTCATTGAAGTATGCATTGATGATTGATCATATTTAGTACCCAGAACCAATTTTGGTTTTTTAATATATACTAGCCAGTATTTAGCGTACCGAATACCCTAAAACAAGCACTTGTGTCTAACCGCTGCGCTTGGCAATGGTGCGCTTGGTCTCGTAGTTTTTAACCACTATTGGGAACACCAAAACTCAATCATTTCCTAATAATTTCAAAAGCTAGTAGCAATTCATTTTCAGAAGAGTTCGAGTCATGTATGTGTGATTGTTTGGTTCATAGGGAATTAGGCATACCCATGAAATGGTGTATTTAGTCAATCAAGCTATGTAATTAGACCCTTAAACATAAAACCACGTTAATGTAGTACTCCGCCTTCAATCCCACGTTCAATCATACTCTGAATAACAAATTCGACAGAACACATGGTTACCATTGAAATTTTGCGAATATACTACCACCAATCACATAACTAGCATTCTGTAATAAATAGCTACAAATAAAATTAATATGGCAAGATTATCCACAGATGGTAAGGACTAATCATATAAAATTACAACTTTTAGCACAAAAACAAGAACATAAATGGAATTTAACAAACAGTAGTTCAATCCATTATTAAAACGATATGAGAACTACACTGCAATCCCGATTCACTTGAAATGAGCACAAGTTATCCAGTTGAAGTAACTTGGTTGTGCAGCCTTAAGATAAAAAAAATGGCAGCCAAAATTAAGCAGATAGCATCAAAGACTAACACATAGTTCCTTGCTTAAAGTAGCCGGTAGATAGCTAAGTCAAGTCCGTTTGGCAGTTCGGTTTGAGCCACACGCCCCAAACAAAAATTCAACTAAATCAACTCCTACGGGAGGGCAAGGTCGAAAGATAGCTTACTTATGACGGGGATGTTCTTGCACTCATCGGCGGCGACGAGCCTGGAGAGCAGCTCGATGCCGGAGAGCGTGGGCATGGTGACCTCCGTGAGCACGAGGTCGAAGGCGTACGCGCGCTCCCGCATCACCTCCCAGGCCTTCATCCCGTCCGCCACCGCCGCCACTGTCACCTCCCCGAGGGGAAGAAGAAAAAAAGCAGCAAACAGGGAACCCCCAATTTGCCCCCTCAGAACTCAATCCGGCACAACCAAGCACGAGGAGAGCCAGCAGCACGAGGCCGTGTCGGCAGGCGGCGACTCACCGCGGTACCCGCACTTCCGGAGAAGCGCGGTGACGACCTGGCGCGTGGAGTCGTCGTGCTCCACGAGCAGCACGCGGAGGGAGCGGCGCGGGAGGATCTGGTCCCACCGGATCACCCCCCGCCCATCAGCCGCCGCCTCGCCGCCGGCGGGAGACATTTGGGAGGAGAGGAGAGACGAGGGGAAGGAGACGAAGCGGGCGGAGGTGAGAAAATATCTGCGGTTTTTTTATGGGGTGGATGCCACGTCAGCGTGGGAGGGTGGGATCAAATACTGCGCGGCCAAGAGAGAACTGTTCGTGATGTTTTTTTCTCAACCTTTCAAATCCCAATTTTACCCCTGCTAGTAACCTCAGATATTTTACTCTGCGAGTATTACTTGTTATTATCTTTGTTATATATTATAAATTGCTGATTTTTTAAATTTAAATTTCTTTAATTTTGATGAATTTTATAAGAAATATATTAACAATTAAAACGTCAAATTAGCTTTATTAAAACATTATAAATATTAATATATTTTTATTTAATTTTAGTTAAAATTAAAGAAGCTTACTTAAAAAAAGTCAAACAAGTAGTACTCCTTTGGCAA
>KE371174.1:682279-696480 GCA_000418225.1 Zizania latifolia | reverse complement strand
CGTTTTAGAATATAAGTTATTCTTATCTTGTTTATGTTTATTTATAGATCAATAAATCTAGACACATATATAAAATATATATTTTGATCTATAGATGAAGCTAGCCAAGACCAATATAACTTACATCGATCTATAGTAGCTAAGGAAGTGTGTCCAAAATTAAGGAATAAGCTAGGCCTAAAACAATTGAAAAAAACAGGAACTACTGAAGAAACCGGCTGCATTTTAAGCTATTTGACCCTTTTAGAAAATTTACTTCAAAATCAAACTATTGGAAAAAAAAATTAAAAAATAGATTCTAGGCTTGGCAACGACACCCTAAACCCCATGGGAGCCCTAAATTTTAAGGTATTTTAAATTGAAGGTATAACAAAATTTGAGAGTTAATAAAAATGAGTAATAAGTAGGTTCCAACATAAAGAAAACATTTTTCTGCACTAAGTGTCTACAACAGCATGCGAAATATGTTACAGAATATTGCTATGTGCTATATATGGCACGTGCTTACGCGTGGGACTAACTAGATCGGAAGCTTCTCTTGCTGAAAGAAAACAAATGGAGCGGCCGTGTGCACATGCAACCAACGCGTATAAACTTTATCAGTGTTTCCAGCACGATCGAGTGAATGAGTAGTATTAGGTCACGTTTTCTGAGCTGATGCAAGCTAGTTCTAAAAATCTTAGATATTTAGTTGAGTAATTTAATTTTTATTTTAGATTAAAAATAAAAGTTTAAACTATTTTATTATACTATATAAGCTCTAAATCTAATCCGAATCTCAGAATTCGAGCTGTACTAAACAGACTCTTAGTGCCCCCATTACATAAAAAACTACACAATTAAGCTACAGTTGCTCTGCTTAATCAGTCTTAGGGTGGGCAATATCGTCGGCAAATCGGTTTTTGGACCGATTATCATCTAGTTTCTATTATTATATTGGTCGGATTTTACAAAAAAAATATACCGGTAAACACAAGGTCCTAACATTTTGGTGGCTCCAGGTAAAACTAAAAAATATTTTAAACATAAACTTCAAAATATTTATATAGAAATTACAAATATAATATTCTATGTATTAAAAATTATGCAGGTATTAGGGTGTGTTTAGTTGAGCTGTAGATTCTAAAAAAACGGCTGTGAGCTGTGAGCCGTGAAAAATCTAAAAAGTTACTTAGTTAAAATAGCTGTAGATTTCTGTTTTAGTAGCCACTGAAGTTTGGTTACATTATTAATATGTAATTTTACATGTAAATCATTGTAATCAGAAAATTTTGTAATGTTTATACTAAAATTATACATTTCTGAATTACACTAAAATGATATATTTTACTAAAATTTTACCTTTTCAAATTTTACACGAATCAGTATGCTATAATAGTATGGTGAGTAATTTTCGTTCAAAGTTGAACTTTCTGTTTGTACTATAAAAAGCTACTGCTTTTAAAAAAGCTAGTTGGCCCTTGGACTTATTTAGTTCAGCTTCGAGCTCTTAACCAAGAAACTGGTTGGAAAAGTTGAACCAGATATAACCTTAGTGATTTGATATAGGTGCAATAGAGTTGTGGTTTTGGGGCCGCTCACACAGCCTTAGGGCAGGGCCTGGGTAAACATTTAAGTCGAATTGCGAGATAGAAGAAAACTGCATTAACTGATTACAATTATCTACCTTATTCCTCATAAGCTGAAACAAACAACTAGCTTATTACGTTAGCATATTATAATCTAGCTTCTAGAATATAGTAATTTAATAAAATGGCACAATCTATTTTTTTAACTTATCAGTATTGAAAAGACTCAAATACCCATTGCTAGTTGATAAAAATTACCCACCATTGCCATGCACCATCAAACTCTATATTTTTCTTAGACTCATCGACACGTGCAATCCCTTTATCGTCTCCATCTTCTCTAGATCCGAGCCGTACTTATTAACACCGAAAATTGAGCCGACGCGTATGAATTGTCAGGCCAAGAAGCTACGCTGATGGGCCGCTAGAAGAAGCTTAACAGGCAAAGTCAAGACGCACATAAAGTAGGCTCGGGCTTGGCGAAACTTTATCTTTAATTATTAGATAACAAGTTAGTTTAGATTCTGTATCAAATACAGATTAGTTATTTCTCCGACTATAAATAGTTGTGCCCGAGGTGATTGTAAACACGTTCAGTCAATCAACCAATCAACTTTCGGCGCATCATCACTTTTAGGTGTGTAGCATTAGGGCGATTCCCTATGTGGGATCGGGCTGCATCGGTTAAGTCTGATCTCTGATCACACCAGGGATAACCTTCTTAGTAAACTAATTGATTTAATTATAGTTTTCTCAGTTGGGTTTGATACTATGATTAGATCAATTAAGTTTGCGAGTTATTGGTGTAATACATTGGTTCTTATTCTTACATTGTGCTTCATGGTTTGGATTGATGTTTTCACCAATCACGTCAGCCTTATAGGCTATGTTAGATAAGATCGTATGCCGATTGTTGGCGTAGTGCTGTCTCGGTTAAGTCCGATCCATTGTGCTAGCGTGATGCATATAGGACGGTCTGATCTAATCTGCCTGTTCGTCGTACATCGGAGTTTTAGCCGATATACTACTTGTTGCTTTATCAATCGGACTTGGTTATGTCTAAATTCCTCTTAGCATGATGTCTTTATGCTGTATCGGTTAGGTTCAAACGGTAGAGATTGATTTGCTGAGTTATTACTTATTCGATTTAAGCCGATTAGTAAGTTTTGTCGATAAGTATATATTAGAATTAATGGTGAAAAGTCGATTCATTAGTATTGAATATATTCATGCGATGCATCGTATTTATTTCGTGTGCTATCGGAGCCGATGCCGATTAGCTATCATCCGATAGCGTTAGAACAACTCATGTTTCCCTCCTTATCAATTGCAGGTCAAATTGACTTGTATACTCTGTATACCTTCAGAGTTTTAGACCTACACTGGAGTTAAATAGACTTTCTCAGGCCTTCGAGTGTGAAGGTGCAAAGATTTTTGTATGATTTTTGCGTCAACAGTACCCCATCGGCCACAACGACCTCTCCATGTCCCGCCGTTGTGTCATGCCCCACCTCCACACCACCTCGTCCTCACCGTCATGTCATGCTCCATATCCCACCTTCACACCACCTCACCCTCATCGTCGTGATGTGCTCCACATCTCACCTTCGTGCCGCATTGCCCTCATCGTTGTGCCATGATCCACATGATGCCTCTGTGACACATATTGCATCCGCGTCACCTCACCCTCACCACTGTGTCATGCTTCACACCCCGCACGTCTCCGTGCCATCTTTCCCTCGCTAGCACCACCATCTGTGTCACATTTTGCCTCCACGCCGCCTTGTCCTCACCATCATGTCGTGGTCTGCATCTCGCCTCCGTGCCACCTCGCCCTCACCGTCGTGTCATGCTCGGCATCCCACCTCCACACTATGTCCTGCCTCCGTGCCACCTCACCCTAATCATTGTGCCATGCTCCACGGGATTCCTCGAACCACGCCGCCTCCTACGTATCATCCAGTAGGTGTGCCAGGTTCACGGTATTATAGTATTTTAACATCTAAATACAACAATTTTGACTATCAATACTCTAATTTGTTAAATAACTTATAGCTTACTATAAGCCATATTACTATAATTTCAAATTAAAACAAATAGAGCCTTATTGCTCTGGTTGAGCAACTTGTTTGAAAGCAAAAGAGAATTACGATTACACTAATTCCTGCTTGAAACATGGAGAGACGTCGTCCTAGCTGCTTCTAATGGCAATTTTGGCGTCGGATACCCTCCATTATACCGTCGTAATACAGTATTTTCATGGACAATATATTTACGGAAACACCTGCTCTCTGGCAAGTGGGCCACCCTCAGTCCAACGGCTCCAAGCAGACTGCTCTGCTGTCGTCTTCTTCTGCAGCTGGGCCCCCTCGGTTTATTACAGTATCTACTGCTAATAGTACACACTTCGTCGTACACTTTATTACTGCTATTGTTTTTATTCGATTCAATTCAGTACAATTCATTACATCTGTTTTTGTATTTGATTCAATTCAGTGCATTTCAGATGAGATAAATTCTCCGCTGTATTCTACGGAGTAGTACAATGAACACTAAACTTGACTTATTCAATATAAAGATTAAAAATAATTTATATTGTTATCTTAATTAGTGGAGTTAATAGAAATTACGAAGTATATCATCTTCCCAAAACTGAATCACGCAAAAAGATAAAATTCTAAATTTATATAACAGACATGCTAGAGGAATGTGGTGTACCGGGCGACGAAACAGATAGATTAATGTAAATTCACTAATGACAATAAGACCATTCTACATCGACGGCAAATATCGATTTTACTGGTATGATTAAAACTACCGATAGTGAAACAGAAGAAGACTAGCTAGGGTTGTTTTGTAAAAAACAAGCATTTCATTGGATGACAAGAGTATATATCAACTGTCATTCCCCGGTATGGTTGTGGCATGACAATACTAATTGTTGTTAGTTGAAACAGATAAGAGATTATCACAAATTTTTGCTCTGGGATGTTGATATCTATTTATTGTTTATACATCCCTTTCTACAATAAATATCATGCAACAATTTGATGAATTCCTATTCAATATCTTTAATTTCAAGGCTTTTAACTAGGCTTTTAATATTTGTGGTTCATAAAAGGGTGATGGATTCATGAAAGGCATTTGTTTTTCCCATCCTTTTCATTTCTTTCTGACAAAAGAAAAGTTTTGAGCACGAAGCTTTAAGCTTGTTTGTTTTATTTTAGAATTATAATAATCTAGCTAATTGATTAAAAGTACACATAAACAATAGCTTATTGAACTAATTTATTATAACCTACAAGCTAGATTATAGTAATCTAATAAATTAATGGAACATAGCTTTTTGTAGCTTATTATTTTAGAAAAACTAAAATACATATTACACTTTTATATAAATTATTCACTCTCATCTCATACTCAAATCTTAGTCTTTCACACTTCATTTTAAGGGTATTATAGTTTTTTATCAACCAAACACAGTAATTTATACTAGCAATAATATATATTATCAAACAGCTTATAACTTACTTTTCTCCAAATATTATAATACATGTTATTATAATCCATAGTTATATTAATTATAATAAACTCAACCCGAAAACAAGGTTTCTTTTTAATATAAAGGTCGTACGTAAAACAAAAGTTATACAGCTATTTCGCGGCGAATCCCTTCTTCCAAAATGAGACCTCATGATAGGTAGGGACGTATTGTTTTCTTTCGAGTTAAAAATAAAACCATCCATTAATGTGTAACCCCATTTGAAATATATATCTTTTTCAAATACAGCCAGATTATTTATAACAAAATTGATGTATTCTAACTAGGAAAACCACCCACATGGAACTCTCCTTGCATGATTTCAATATCATGTGCAGTGGTAGAGACGGACATGGGACAGTTGGTACTAACTTGTCCCAGGTGTTGTTTTAAAACTGACTTCATCAAAATACTTTCTAAAATCTTAAAGAAATTTAAAAACAGATAATTCAGTGATACCATGGACTTGTTTATTTCAGCTTCCAGCAGTTGAAGCTACTTATAAAATCTGAAGTTAAAATAAATGATCTAGATTCTAGACCCAGATTGTGAGAATAAGTAGCAGCAAAATCTAAAAATAAACTAGAATCCAGAAACTGAGAAATATCAACTTCTCTAGATTCTCACTAGCTATATACTTAAACCAGCTAGCTATTAAAAATCTTTAGCTAAAACAAACAGATCCTATGATACATATAACTAAGACGTCCTTAGTTTTAAAACACATCATCAAAATACTATCCAAATTTTTAAAGAAATGTAAAGAACAATTATTTCAGTGATATGTGTTATCAAATGTTGCCACTCCACCTCTCACCCAAACTCAACTCATTGTATATATCTCTTAAAAAAAGAAAAACAGAGAAAAAAAAGAGAAAGATGGCCCATTTATTAACAATCCATCTCCAACTTATTCACATTGCAAAGCAATTGCGTGGTGTGTCCTCCCTTTTCCTCTCACTCTCTCTCTCACAAGCGAGCTTGCCGGCGAGCCGCCATGAGCAAGGACTGCGGCAACCACGGCGACGACGACCTCCGGCACGCCTGCCGGAGGCTGCTGGCCATCCTCTTCGGGCTCGCACTTATCGTGGCCATCATCGCGCTCATCGTCTACCTGGTGCTCCGCCCCACGCACCCGCGTTTCTTCCTCCAGGACGCCACGCTCCGGCAGCTCGACCTCTCCAACTCCTCCGGCCTCCTCTCCACCTCCATCCAGATCACCGTCGCCTCGCGCAACCCCAACGACCGCGTCGGCGTCTACTACGACCGCCTCGACGTCTACGCCTCCTACAAGTACCAGCAGATCACGCTCGCCGCCTCGCTCCCGCCGGTCTACCAGGGCCACGGCGACGTCGACGTCTGGTCGCCGGTGCTCTCCGGCCCCAACGTCCCCTTTGCGCCTTACCTCGCCGACGCCCTCTCCCAGGACTGCCAGTCTAGCTACCTCATCCTCCAGGTCAAGATCGACGGCCGCGTCCGGTGGAAGGTCGGCAGCTGGATCTCCGGCCACTACCACCTCTTCGTCACCTGCCCCGCCTTCTTCATCACCTCCGGCGGCAACGGCGCGCCCGGCGCCAACGGCTTCAGGTTCCAGACCGCCACCTACTGCCGCGTCGAGGTCTAGAACACTAGATGCTCTCATCTTCTCCGGCGAGGAAGGCTTCTTGCGCGTGTGCATAAGCATAACGGAAAGGAGGAAGACGAGGTGGTGGCCCTGTGAGTAGTAAATGGCGGTAATAAATGTAGCTTGGAGGGGTATAGAGGTAATTTTGTGTGGGTTAATCAAAAGTATCTTTTGTGTTGGAGCCTTGTTAAACTTCAATTCCACGTTTAATTGTTAATAAAAAAGGATATAAG
Organism: Zizania latifolia; assembly: GCA_000418225.1. NCBI lineage: Eukaryota > Viridiplantae > Streptophyta > Magnoliopsida > Poales > Poaceae > Zizania > Zizania latifolia. The sequence continues at coordinate 689,514 of KE371174.1, read as the reverse complement.
TGTGGTTAAAAAAACTCTTCTTTTTCATTTTGGAGATCCCTGTGCTGTCTCTTGCTTCTATCCATGATCCATGCTGTGTTGTTTTGTGGATTGACTTGTATCCAACTCTGGATTTTGTGGGGAATTCGACAACTTTTTGGTAGGTTGCAAGTCGATTTTGAGGCATACGAGTTCAGCCCTCAACGATTTTTTTGGAATTTTGCTGGACGGTTTGCAAGTTTGGTGCCAACAACCAGAGTTCCATCAAAGTCTGGGATTTGGTGAAGATGAAGTACGTATGGATTGAACTTGGAGATCCCAGATGTTATGGACTAGCTAGTAGTAGGTGATTAGTCTCTCTCTGAACATGGAGATCCCAAGAAACTTCTCAAGCAAATTCAGAGACTGGAATAATACTGTTTGCAGGAGATGCATTTTTCTTGCTTTGCCAGTTGCCTGTTTGCCACTACGATTGTTCTGGCATCTCTCCATGTTGCCAAGCATCTACACAGAGAAAAAAAGACAATAATTTTCAAGCTTTCTGAGTTTCTAGGTGTTCTGTTTTCTTCCAAACCTGTCAAACTTGTAGTAGCACTAGCAGTAGTGGTAAGTGATGAGATGGCCTTTTGTTCAATGCTGCAGTCAATAGCTAGGAGTGTTCTTTCTAGTAGAAGGCTATTGCTACAGAACAGTGACAGTGTGGCAGAGAAGACTTGACAGTGGTGTTGAATGGAATTTACAATTCAGCCTTTGCCCTTTTGCTGATTGATATAAAGATTCTAGTGGCATGGCTTCCTTGACATGGTGATGCTTGCATGATTGGGGCAGCATGTGGGCCAGATTTTCTACAAAATGATAAGGATTCATCACTTGTTTCTTCTCTCCTCTTTTTTTTTTTTTTTTTTTTTTTTTTTACAAAAAGAAGAGGAAGAAAGGTACTTTCAGGCAGGTAGGCCGTAGGTTGGTCCACCGATTCTGTGATTGAGCATTTGAGACGTTTCATATGGATGTGGGCTGTTGCTAGTTACTGCATTCGCATATGTAATTTACTCTCTGAAAGGATGTTACATGTCACTGCTACTTACACTGTTGCAAGACTACTTAACTAATTCCTAACAGCATTGCTTGAGAAGATACCCAAGCTTAAAGGTCATGAAAGGATTAAGGGCTAAGTAAGCATTGGCGAGTGGTCATTGCATTTGCATCCATGTCCATGTGAGTCGCTTTCCTTGCTTTTGCTTGTGTCTGCTCCATGTCCAGGGTACTGTTTCACTTGGCTAGCCTCACCGGCTTATTTGTAAGCTTCAGATTCAAAAAAGCAAAAAGCAGCTAATGAATATTTAGCTAGTGAGAATGGTGTTCCTCACTTTCAAGATATTACTAGTGTTTTTCCCAGCTTCTGGATACTATTCTGTTATAGATTCTATAGCTATTAAGTTTTATAATTTAAACTAATAATCTAAACCGTTTAAAAGAAGTTTAAGATTCTGAGAGTAGCTATAGCTGATACAATTTTAGACAAGTCCACACACATGCCTCCTTTCTTGCACCGGAAAACTGGCAATCTCGCATCCTGCTTTCGGCTGCCTCGATCCATCGCCCATGGATCATTTGTTGAGATTTGTCGCTGCTGACGATTTTGCCTTTGCAATGAAGCCCTGAGCATGTTGAAAAGGAGGCAGATGCAACTACCGGACCAACCAACCTCAACGATTGTGTTCTTCAGCTATTGTTTTATCTGATGTATGTTGCCTGGCACTTTTGGCATTTTGCGATCGAGTTTGGTTGATCTCATGAAATGATATCATGGCACTAGGTGTTCTCGCTATAGAGGAAAAACAGGGAGGTTCCAGGAATGAGTGAACACCATTCAACATAATTGTGATGGTGTAAGAGAAGAATTATGTGTCATAATTGGCACAGAGAGATAGAATACAGGCAGTGTTTGAACCTTCTCACTAAACAGAATGAGAACCATCATGAAAAAATTGATCATATATCCTTCTAGCCTATATGTTATTAACCTAAGAGGATACCACCCTATATGTTATTAACCTAAGAGGATACCACGTATCAATAAGATGTGAAGGATAAATTTTTAATTTTTATCTAGAAAAAGATATACAATCAAATCTCCCGTCTTGAACCCCCAATTACTTGAAGGGCATCCCTAGATAAACAATCAATCATTGTACTTCGATTACAGCACAAATTTCTCGTTTTGAGGCACACGCATAGATAGTCTAATGTTGGCCTCACTGCATATAGTTCGTAGCGAAAGGCTGCTCTTAACGTTCATAACATTATCAGGAGCAGCTGATATCTCTTGAACATGTACACGCCCCCCTGGGAACCATCCATTAAATTACATATTACAGTTCAATCTCACTTCTGTGACAGAACAAATAGGTTTACAAATCTGATAGCGCAAGTCACATGCGATACTCTGACAATGGCCCTCTCCAATGTGCTGATCATTAACACTTTGACTCTCAAGACCTTATCCTTTTAAGGTCCCGTTCACCGCGATCGTAGTTCCGATGCTCATGCATATCCTTTCTCTTTCGGTTATCAAGCTCTGGCGAACGGTGGTATTCTTGGCTGTCCATGGACAACTCGCCCTCTTCAGTGTTCTCGGCCATGCGAGCGGCACCTTGGTGATCCTCCCGATATGCAGAATTAGGCCTGCTCTGCCTTCTCTCATGCTTGATCTTCTCATCCTCGGCAGCCAACTCCACACCATGTTCCAGCTCCCTCTCGATTAGGTCATCATCATCGATGATGTTAACCTTTTTAGCGACATCACCTTTGTACTTCCTCCGTTTCTCCAGGGCAGCTTTCACCTTATCCTTGTCTATCTTTTTCATTGCATCCATCGAGGATGACATATTGGGGCCCTCGTTGCTACTGGCAGTACCATCCCTTGCTTCATTCTGATGTATCCTCTGGGTTGAGTTCTGCTTCTCAGGATGAGGGTGGTCATAGCCATGGTGGCCTGGCATGCTCGATTGTCTGAGTGCTTCATGATTTTCATCGGCAGGAGGCTCCTCGGAAGCTCCTGGAACTTTCCCAGGCGCACGTTGATTAGCCACACTCAAAGAGCTACCTTCAGTTTCATTATCTTGTGATGGTGGTGGTGCAACACGGTTTTGCTCATACAGCTCCAACATTTGGTTGCTAACCTCTGAAGGGAATAATAAGAAAGGCACCTTGTAAGCATAGGTACTTGTCATTTTACTTCAAAACAAAAGACAATTAAAAGTAACAGTAGCAGAGATGGGAATAGCAAAGATATCTAACATATGTCAAAATAGATATGGCCTAACAAAGCAGTTGCACTGAAAGGTGTAAACCAACAAAAAAAACCACATTACAGGCTAGCCAGCGCAAGCATCTAACATAAATCAAAATAGATATGGCCTAACAAAGCAGTTGCACTCAGGTGTAAACCAACAAAAAATATATTAGATGCTAGCCAACACAAGTCCATCCCAGTATGTTCCTGTACATGGCATTCCCCTGTAAATCCCAAAACATTCTCTCCCAATATTCTGCATGTCTTTGACCTAACCTAGTTCAACTATCATTTTTGGAGAGATGAAATTTGGCTGCCAATTCTCATGGGATTCCTAGAAAGCTAATCTAAGGCTACAACTGCAGCTACTTGTGGGGATGCAAGTTTGAATCCTTAGGAAAATTGAATAACCCAATAGGCAATATTGCAAATACGTACTACTGCCTTTGTATCTAGAGACCAACCTTCCAACTGCCGTGGGGTTACATCAAACTCTTGCCACCAGACCTTCTCGCCATCTGATTCTGATGGAAGCTTGACTTTGAGAAACTTTGCAGCCAGGAAGATAGCGCCGGCCGCAATATGGTGGGGCTTAAATTGAAGGCAAAGCGAAGTGCGTAGCCTGTACACCCCTTTTAAGGCGTAGTAAATAGGCATAATAGGGGATTACTGTTTTTTGTAAGGAGAAGAGTAATTTTAGCATACCCATCATTGACAAAATTCCAGGCAACTTGAGCAAGTGCATTTTGAGCAACCTTGAACTTCTTTATTGCTTCAACCAAGGGCTTGTAAGGATGGTGCACGTTCATGTCAAAACCAAGTGTTACAAGCACCACACGCTCCCCAAGTAAAATGAGTTCCTTCTGTTGTTCATAAACCTCCTGCAGAACACAACATAATCAGTCCCAACTGTGTCCTCTTCAAGGCATAATATGGAGAATGCTCATTGAATAAGCATTCCCCATAGAAGTATTCTGGAAATATGTGTCTGGCGCTCTCCTCTATCAGTCTATCTTATGAGGTCCTTAACCACCTCCATGAGAAAAGGAGCCAGTAAAAGACAAAATAGACTAAATATAGCCTAAATGATCCTAAAAATCCCTCAAAGGAGATAATATAATAAAGAACCCAAAGCCAATCCATGCCAAAGTAACCAAGAAACTTAAAAAATAGCAAGTGAAGAAACAGGTGCACTGGGCGCTGGGCACTGGGCACTGGGAACTAAAATAGTAAAGGTAACTAGGCTAGGAACCCCCCCCCCCCCCCCAAAAAAAAAAAGATTTCTCAACCAACTATTTCACCTTCTGCTTAATTCGCTGAATGGCAGCAGGATCCTTTTTGTGGATGATCTCATACGAAATGAGTATGACATCCTTCAGGGGTCTGGGTGTTTCTTCAACTTTTCCGGCCAAGAACATGCAAACTGTGGCGATTGTCTACACATGATAATAAACATAAATGTTACAATTTACAATTAGTACCTAGTAAGAAAAACACTAGACCTAACAAGGAGTAACTAGCATTCAGCATGGTATATCATGTATGGTGCATGCAACAGAAGGAAAAAGAATGTACTGCCAAGTGCCAACTGACTTTATTTTAGTCTGCATAGCTGTTCTCGAAGGACCAAGCAAAATTGACCATATCATGAAATCTAAAAAAGGTGAGAAGTGCTTAAGTGCTTAACAAACCATTTTAGCATCTTCCACAAATGGGTGGCAGGCCAAAACAAAAGGTATAGATTGACCATTTATTTAATTATTTATATGAGTACACCACTGAGTCATGTTTGCAGAAAGTGATTTAACAATAAAATTGAAAATACTTTGTATGACATGAATAGTCTCTTTGTAATCAAGTCACACGGAAATTCAATAATACTTACCCGTCTATCATTTTTTGCATGAGATTGACGAAGGAAAAAACGATGACAGAACACTATGGCTGTAGCAATCGTCACTTGAGGCCTACATTATAAAGCCATTCATCATTAGAAGGAAAAAGGGATATACAAAAGTATCAACAGGACATAATACATGCTGTACATGGATACCTAGTGATCCACAAACATTCACAGTGAAACTATTATTAGGCCATACAGGCAGAAAAATAGTAAACAATGTTGTATGGTTTTTGACATTTTGTTCTACTTAAACAAGGACATCATTGTCGTCGCATGCCCAACTAGAATTGGTCCCATAGAATAACTCATTAAAGTAATAAATTTGCTATGTGTCAACCAATATTGCATATAGTGCCAATAAGTTGTTCCTAACACTGTATTGTATTTATGAAGAATCAATTCCCTTATAAACAGAAAACTAAACAAGATTGGCATGGTGAAATGTATAGCTACCAACAATATAGATATAAAATCATTGGATTAACAGGGGTGTGCTCAGCACATCTCTCAACAGAACAGAAAGAACATAGCAACTTAACATCCTAATAATTAAAGCTGTTTACGGCCAAGGAAGTTGGACTATGCCTATGGGTTAAAGTCATTGAATAAGCTATATGAATGCTTAAGCACAATAAAACTGAACAGACCAATAAGCAGGTATAAAAACATCTCAAATAAGAATAAATGCTTAGTAACTTGCTCACAATTCATAAGGCATGTCGAATATTATTAACAAGAGAAATAAAAAATATAGGCTGCTTAGCAAGAAACTGGGTTAAAAGAAAACAGCATGGTTTCTAAATAAAATTTAGCAGAACTGGCAACATATCAAATATTGCTGCTAAATACAGCATTTATATTTCCAAGGAAAACAAACAATGATAAAATATTCATGAGGCAATATATTCTTACACTTTAAGCCTCATCCCCAAATCCTGCAGGAATGTGCAATATGATTTGCGAAGGTAAGACTCTTTCTTCAGATCGATGCCATCTCTTCTTGATAGGGAACTTTCCTCTATTTCTTTTCTACTAAAATACCAGGAAGCACCAAGTTGACCACCTTCCGCAGATCTGTCATAGGGAATTCTATATGGGCTGTTTTCTACAATTCCATGATGTGAAGAGTCACTTGTCTGCATACCATCCATGTTACCACTTCCAAATTTAACCTCTTGAATTGCCTGACAAAGTGAAAAGTACAAATGTTACCACTTCCAAATTTAACATCAGACAGGTCTAAAATTGGTAGGTGAATGAACCAAAACTGTGTATGATTGCTTAAATGGGTCGTATGGTGCGTGACTGCATGATGCATGATGGTTTAAATGGGTAGCATGGTGTGTGGCTGCGTGCTGCATGATGGTTTAAATGGGTAGCATGGTGTGTGGCTGCGTGCTGCATGATGGTTTAAATGGGTAGTATGGTGCATAGATGCGTGCTGCTGGGCACATGCCTAAACACTGAAACACATATGTCCAATGTCCTATTGTCAAAATTCAGCATAGGAGTGTTTAATAGCTCAAATAGGAAAAAGACAAATGAACAATGTGATGTGCAAAAGGACTAGTTAAATCTAAACAGCATTTTCTTTTCTTCCGAGAACAACGCGTAGAACATGACAAAGACAACAGACAGTTTGACATTCAGGGTGCAATAAAGTATTGCTACATCATGACCAAAAAGGAGAATTGGTTGCACAGCAAATGCAGATCCTTAATGAAACTAAGTAACTAGCAGAACAACATCATGATTCAAAATTGCTACATTCAAGTTAAGTCTCACAAGTACAACTTAAGGTACTTTTAGTGGGACTGAGGATAGGGGTGGCAATAAGGCAGGTTGGGTCTAGGTTGGCTATTACCAGACCTAGACCTAGCCCTGTCGGGACCTGAAACCGCATTCAAAACCAGGTGAAAAGTTCAACCCGAACCCAGACCCACCGGGTCCCCACAAACCCAACAGCAGGGGTGGCCAGGGGCAGTGGTGACAGGGGCGAGCGGCAACACGGCAGCAGGGGCGGCCGGCATCACGCCATCACGGCCACAGGGGCAGCCA
>KE371174.1:671986-682184 GCA_000418225.1 Zizania latifolia | reverse complement strand
CTTTCTTTTAGTTAAGACCAAAGTTTTTGTGAAGCTAATGTGATGAATGGACAGAAATTATTGTGGAATTGTATACTTGAGGGTTCCTGTTTGAAGTACAGCAAGTAAATCTAACCGAATTACAACAAACCAAACCATAATACATGAGTAGTGTGATACCCATCACTAAATTGCACGGTTTAATGGTGTTTCATTGGAATTTCTCAAAGCTCAAGAATAATATACTAGCATCGTAAACTCCACAAAAGAAAATCATACGTCCAGATTCCAACTGCTTAAGCCCATCAATGAAAAATCAAGTGCATAATGAATAAAGGGACTCATCTTAATTATAGGGGGCCATCTTCATATAATGGATAAAAACAAGTTCAGGTTGCAGATTGATAATTTTTTGAAGATGTTTTTCTGGTTTAACAACATGGCGAGACAAATATTTTCAAAGGCGAGTCGCTGGACTTATGACTCCACTTAAAAATGTGTACCCTTGCAAAAAAAAACTTAAAACTATGTACCAATACAGATCAGGCAAGAAATATGCATATCTTTTATGGAGATATAACTCTGACAGCTCACTGCAAGTATGAACACAGGTAGTCACATTCCGAGAATTGGTATTCTTGTATGCACCAGTATGGCCTAGATCAAGTGGATAAACAGGTAACCTAACAAAACCCTCGTGCAACCCAATCCATGAGTAATGCCATTGTCCAAAGTAAATCGCACTTTTAAAACAATAGCAGAAATCGTGATTTACAAGTGGGCTCCACAAATTCATCGAGCAAATCAACTATCCAAATCTCAAACCACCAAAACCATCAAAAATTTACCCGGTGGGGGGGAGGGGGGTCCGGGGTCAAATATGCGAAATTAATCAGCTTCCAATTCAAGACCATCAAATTAAGTTCTAGTAACCAGGAACCCTCCTAAATCTAGGGTTACCCCTGCCAGCGACAACGCGCGCTACACGATCGATGGAGCGCGTTTCGGAGCACCTGATCTCTCAATTGGCAGGTCCGAGAAGGCGAACCAAGACTCTAGAAGCGATTCGAGCAAAGAAAAAAGAGCAACCCAGAGATCGAGTCAGATCAGAACCTGAGGGGTCGAAACCCTATCCCCACGCCGGGGGCGCTCGATCTGCGGAGCGAGCCGGCGGGTAATTGAGCACCTTCGCGGAGGCCAAGCGGACACGGCGAGCAACGACTCGGCGGCGGCGGCGGCGGGAACGGGGCGGCGGCGAGGATGACTGGGTCGCGAACCCTACTATTCCGACAGGCAGGTTTGGTTGGTGTTCGTGTCGGAGCTGGACTCTTGTGGTTAATTAGCGAACGTTCGCCAGCAATAGATCTGGCGAACGCATTTCGCCTTTGAAAGACCATTAGCACCTGCGTTTTTTTGTTGGATTTTTCAATCAACTTTTTATCTAAAATTTAAAAAACTGAAGCAAACAGTTTAATCCAGAAAACCAGATTCATAAAAAAGTACAAAATTCTTAAGGCATAAAATAAAAATTTCTTAGACCCTGATTTTACATAATCCCAACATATTGTAATTAACATAACTATATAAAGTTACGTGTTAATTATATGCCATTGTAATATTAGTTTATTTTTTTTCATATCTCACGGCTTTAGGCAGCTCAGAATTGTTTTTTAATTTACAACTCAATAAAAAATATCCTAAGTGCATCGGTTTCTTAGCAACCAAAGGAAATATTTGGAAAAAGTCTACTTTACCCCTATGAAGTATTACCCTATAGACGAATTTTATCCCTAACTTGTCGTTGCGTAAGAACAACAGTATCCTATGAGGTTACCCACGGATGAGATTTGTGTAGGTGTACCGGGAAGTTTGTGGTCGAGATTCAATGGTTATCTCACAATAGTATGAGACAGGGGTTTTAGACAGGTTCGAGCCTCCCAGAGGATAATAACCCTAGTTCTATGAGCACGTATGTGTATATGAAAGGCAAATGCAAACAGTCTTGCTGTCAGCCTTTTCAGCCACTTCCCGGATCATCCGCCTGTAAGGCGTACCCACGATCCCTTTATATACTGTAGGGATTGAGGGTTACCGTTTAGGTTTAATTAGCCCCATTAATCTCCTTTAAAACGGTTTAAATCACTTGGGATTATGGGCTAATAAATATAGTATTATTTGCTACATTGATTTGACTGTTACGTCCTAGAGTTATTATCATTGATGAAGTGGACCGCCTGCTGGATAGACCTCCCGAGTCCCAGTAGTCGGGGCCAACAGTCGGGGCGTCTTCTCGAGTCCTAGCGGTCCAGAAGGCCCTCCTTGGTCGACTGCTGCTAGGATGCATGTTGGTCCGACCCCTTCTAGGTCGTAATTAATGCTCTGTCTTCTCGACTCTGTCTTCTGTCTGATCATTATGAATGCACTCGGAGAGTACCCCGGGGTCATATCCCCGACAGGAGCCCCCGAACTCTTTGCGGCAGAAAGACGATAATCGTCAGGATGGAGTCGAGAAGCTGTAAGGAGCGCTAACTTTGATAAATTTTTCTTTATCTACTTGGTAGGGGCGCCGGTCAGGTGCACCTGCCGGGTGTAGCCCCCGAGCTTGAAGGTTTGTTTGAAAAACAAGCTTCAAGGTCTAAAATCTTGTCCAACTGTTTATCAGGGCAGGAAAAATCCGAGCCCTCGGGCGTCTTAGCGATCGGGTGCTCGTTGGAGTCAAGAGATGTTTTAAATCTCAAGTGTTTTGGCGAGAAGGCGTCCATTGGAGCCGATTGGCGTGATGGAGTATATGGTCCCTTCGGGCGATTTGACGAACAAGGCGTCAGTCGGAGTATAAAGGAGCAGAGGAGTAATTGGCCCCCGCGGTGATTTGGCGAAAAGGCATCAGTTGAAGCAAACTAGCAACTGTCGGCATACGTGGGGCCACGGCGATTTTGGCGAAAAAGGCGTCAGACTGGCGGCTGCTGGAGTAATGGAGTACGTGGGGTCCATGACGATTTTCACGAAGAGGCGTCTGGCGGAGAGGATTGGCGTCTGTCAGATTCGACTGACGTGAAAAGACGCGCGAGTTCCTAAGCGCTTCGGTAGGCGGATGTCAGTTGGAGTAGTGGGCATCGGTTCAGCTCCTTCGCGCAACCGTTCGATTCGCTTTGAGCGGCCAGATGGAGTCGTCGTGGCAGTTTGACTGACGGGATAATGACACAGTTTTGCTTTCCAAACTTGTCTCGAGGTGATTGCAGCGGAGTAGGGGCCCGAACCGTCGCGCGGTTGGCTATAAATTGCCTCTTTTGTACTTCATCTGCCGCACGCTGTCGCTCTAGCTGTTCATATTCTTCTTTGCATCCAATCCCTTCATGTTGGCACCTCGCCGCCCCGGCCGCCATTGCCAGTGTGTGGTGTGCTTTCGCAAGGCCCGCCACCTTTTCAGCCTAAAACCCCTCGCTCCGCCGTGCACCGTTCCAATGGCGACCACCGACTCTAGCGTCGGCGTCGACCGCTCGAAGGAGTTCATGAATTCTAGTACTTCGGAGCGACGGTTTGAGCTTCTGGAGAAGACCGGAGTTCTCCTGGCGAGGGCGCTATCCTTGTGGTGTCTAGCGGTAGGTGAGCGTTTTCTGACTTTGAACACCAATGAGTTGGTGGTGTTCGAGTCTTTTCTTCAACGCGGGCTCGGCTTGCCGGCCCATCCTTTTCTTCGAGGTCTTCTCTACCACTACGACATCTCTCTTTACAATCTTAACCATAACTCCATTCTTCACATTTCTATCTTTATCCATCTCTGCGAAGCCTATCTGGACATCGATCCCCACTTCAATCTTTTTCACCATTTCTTCTCTCTGCGAGCTCTCAACAAGAAGGTCGTCGATGGGACCAGACTTTAGCTTCACGACGGCAAGGCGGCCGAGTACAGCGCCGTCCCCCTCCCGACGTCCAACAAGGGCTGGCACTCTTAGTGGTTCTACGTCGAGAACCATGAGCCAGCCCTTTCTCCGGAGACCGACCGCGTGCCGACCCTAGCGCTGACCTGGTCAGACCGCTGCGGGTCAAAGGACCAAGGCTAAGTGAATGAGCTTGTCCGAGAGATCGGTGAGCTTCGTAAGCAGAAGCCGTCAAGGGCCTACGTGGTCCTGAACTTCGTGCTCCACTGTGTTTAGCCCTGTAAGAGCCGAGCGCGGCCGGGGTATGAGTACGCGGGGCGGTCGAACCCCTCTCGGGACTCTCCAGAGCCCCTGACCGCGGAAAAAGGCACAAAGTGAGTACGGAACCTCCTTGCCCCCAAGACGGTGATCGGTAACGAAAATGGGCCGTGCTCTTACAAGTTGATCAATCATCGACCGACAGTAAGACCTTGTTATTATCTTATCTTTTATTTTTACATTGATGCTTGATAATATCACCTGTCAGGTGCTCACTGTGTCCACATTGCAGGGGCGAGAAGCGTACTGCTCTCTGGCTCCTTTGCCCGAGCAGCTCCGTGCGGTTAGGCAAAAGGACATTGATCGGTCAATCGGGCCGATCGGAACGAAAAAGAGAAAGGACAAAGACGTTTGTCCTCCTGCGGCGAAGAAGCCACGCACAGCGGTGGCATCTTAGGAGAATTCCAATGTGCCATCGTCGTTTCCTAGAGATGCCGGTGCTGACTCGAAGATGGCCGATGTTGGGCCGGCTGGTGGGGTGGCAGTAATGGCGTCATCGTCGTCATCGCCCTCACCTCCACCTCCGCCTCGGCCTCCTCCTCCTCCTCCGCCATCGGGAGGCCCGTCAGGTAAATATCCCTAGGTGGAGAGGAATGTGTTCCGGAAGTACTCCTGGCAAGGTTATGTTTTGACAACTTTGATAAACACTATGTATGTTATAAGTTTAACCTTTGCTTATTTGTCAGTGCACCGGCACCCTTGCCCAATGACGGCGACGTTACAAGCAAGCCGGCGACCAGTGGCTCCGGAGCGGTCGGCGACGTTGGTGATGGGGTAGCGGCTGCACCGATCAGGATGGTGGCTGCGACGACGGGGCTGGTGGCTACTGACGTAGTGGTCTTCACTACCGCTGTTGGGCCGACTGTAACTGCTCAAGCCACCGAGGCCCGACCGGTGGAGGCCTCTACTACGGGGGTGCCGACTGTGGCCACGCCGAACGCCGATGCTAGAGCGCTGAAGAAGAAGATCACCACAGCGGAGGCCACCGCCACAGTCACACAGAAGAAGGCCGATGAAGCAGTCGGTGAATATAAAAGTACGGTCGTCTAATATTGTCTTCAATAAGCTTCAATTGAAATATTATCTGACGCTTGTGTTGATACTTTGCAGAACTGCATCGGCGGGTGAATGCTCAGTTCACCGACCTAGAGTTGCGTTTGAGCAGCACTCAAGTGCAGCTCAACCACTGCCGCTAGGGGGCCGAGGTACTCGTCAAGATGATTAACGGTGAACCTGCCAACGCCGAGTAGACAATGGAGCATTTTTTGGAGCGGCTCCAGGGGTCGGCGGCGTGTATGTGGGACCAACCCCAGGACTTCATGCAGTCAGTGGCCACACACGCGCTCGGGATAGTCCGAGCGCTATACCCGACTGCTCGGATGGATCACATCCAGGCGGGGTGGCCAACGAACGTAGAGGAGTCCGGCGTGGAGTGGATCTACGTGGAGGTGGAGGATACGACGGCCGTTCTTGTCCAAGATTTATAACCATATTCTGAAGAACCTACCGAATAGATTAAACATGTAGAAAGGAACACAATGTATATATAGTTTAACTTTCAATGAAATGATATTTTAGAGTTTAAATTGTTCTGTGTCCGACCACCATTATCTGATTTCCGAGTGATTGGTATAGCTGTAGTTCGCAGCGTAGGGAAACTGAGCCGCATGCACGCGTATTGAACGTTCAGCTTCACAAGTAGTCGAAAATAACAAAATAAGGAGGTCGGACAAACAGCATAGCGAACGGCGAGCCCCCGAGTGGGCAACAAATCTCAACAATAACTCACCAAAGCTAGAGTGGGTCATAGACTTTGGGTTAGAGTGATGAGAAGGCAAGCACTCAGGGTTGGGCGGGTGAAAAAATGATAGTAAAGAAAATATTGAAAGAACATCTTTATTAACCCAAGATAAGAATACGTAGCTTATAACATCATGGGTAAAAGCGGCGAAGATGTTCAATATTTCAGGAGTTAGGGATACGTTAGCCGTCTTTGCGCATCAGTCGATAAGAGCCTGGTCGGGTTACTTCTGCTATAATGAATGAACCCTCCCATGGAGCAAAGAGCTTGTAAACACCGACTGTAGACTGTACTTGGCGCAAAACCAGGTCGCCGACTTGAAATGACCGACCACGAACGTTTTGGTCGTGATATCGGCGTAGAACTTGCTAGTACTGATCAGACTAAATGGCTGCAGCCAAGCGAGCTTCTTTGAGACTGTCGATGTCCTCTTCTCTTGTTTGTTCGACGGCACTCTCATCATACTACTAGATCCTTGGTGACTCATGAAGCATATCTACCGACAAAATGGCTTCTGATCCATATACTAGGAAAAACGGAGTCCGATCGGTGGCTCGGCTAGGCTGAGTGCGAAGTCCTCAAAGAACTGCTGGCAATTCCTTCATCCACCGACCGCCGTATTTGTTGAGAGAGTCAAAAACTCTGGCTTTTAAACCTTGGAGTATTATGCCGTTAGCTTGTTCACATTGGCCATTTGCCCTTAGATGTGCCATAGATGCATATTTGACTTGAATACATCGGTCTTTGCAGAATTCCCAAAAATCATTGTCGGTGAACTGAGTGCCAAGATCGGTAATGATCTGGTTAGGAATATCGTACCGATAGCATATACCTTGGATGAATTCTGCGGCTTTCTTGGCTGTGCTGGTTCAGAGTGACATAACTTCGATCCACTTTATGAACTTGTCAATTGCGATGAATAGGTGATCATATCCCTGGGGGCCTTCTAAAATGGGCCGACCATATCAAGCCCCCAGCATGCAAACGGCCATGAAAATGGAATGGTTTGGAGAGCTTGAGCAGGGAGATGGTGTTGTTTGGCAAAAAATTGACATTCTTGACAGCTCCTGACCAGTAGCTTGGCGTCTTCATTGACAGTCGGCCAATAAAAGCTCGACTGGAAAGCCTTGCCGATCAGTGTCCGAGCACCAGCATGATTTCCACACAAATCCGAGTGCACTTCTTTTAGTATATCCGACCCTTGGGATCGAGTGACACAATTTATGAGCACTCGGGTTGAGGCGACCCTCTTATATAATTCTGTCCCTACAACAACATATTGCTTGCTCCTTCGGGCGAGGCGGATAGCCAAGTTCTTGTCTTCGGGAGCTTTGGCGGTGAGGATGAAGTCCATGAAGGGTTGGCGCCAGTCTTCAGCATCGTCGGTGATAACCAAGACAGAAGGCGTTTCCTTGGTGTCCAAGGGTTGCGCTTCTTCAGCTTGAACCGACAGTTTATGGAGTTCTTGGAGAAAAACACCCTTGGCATCAACGCTCGGGAAGATCCCAGCTTGGCGAGGAGGTCGGTGGCTGAGTTCTTGACCCAGGGGATGTGATGGAACTCGAGGCCATAGAATTTGCCTTCTAACTTGCGAACCTCCGTGCAATATGCATCCATTTTATCACTGGTGCAGGACCAATCTTTGTTGACTTGGCTGATGACCAATTTGGAATCTCCATATACCATCAAGCGTTTGACTCCAAGGGAGATAGCAATCCGCAAGCCGTTGATGAGTGCTTCATACTCGGCTGCATTGTTAGACGCCATAAACAGAAGTTGAAGAGCGTACTTCAGGCGTTCACCTTGGGGGGAGATCAGAAGTATTCCAGCACCTGCTCCATCGATGCTGAGGGAATCATCAAAATACATGACCCAATGCTCCAGGGTCTCGGCAGTCGGCGGGATTTGAACCTCTGTCCACTTGACAATGAAGTCAAAGAGAGCTTGAGACTTAATGGCCGTCTAGGGCTTGAAGTCTAGGGTATATTCACTCAACTAAATGGCCCACTTGACTTAATGGCCATCCAGTAGCGTCCCGATTGTGGAGAATGTCGCTGAGTGGAAATTCTGTAATAACTGCGACTAAGTGCACCTGAAAATAATACTTGAGCTTCCTGGCGGTGATGAGCATGGCATAAAGGAGCTTCTGAATCTAAGGGTATCGGACTTTTGATGTTCCGAGTACTTCAGATATAAAATACACCAGTCGTTGAACCAGGTAGGCGTGGCCCTCCTCTAGGTGCTCGACGATCATGGCGGTACTAACCACACATGTCGTGGTGGAGATGTAGAGGAGCAAAGTTTCTCCAGGGGTCGGCGCAACCAGAATAGGCAGCGTGGTGAGAAATTTTTTGAGGTCGGCGAACGCTTGGTCTGCTTCCGGGGTCCAATTAAAATTGCCCTATTTTTTCAACAATTTGAAGAATGGTATCCCCCGCTCGCTGAGTTGGGAGATGAAACGCCCGAGTGTCGTCATGCAGCCCGTGAGGCGTTGAATATTCTTCACGCTGGTTGGCTTGGCCATGTTGATGATCGCCGAGATCTTCTCTGGATTGGCTTCAATTCCCTAACTGCTGACAACAAAACCAAGGAGCTTCCTAGTCGGCACCTCGAATTAAGCCTCTATCAGAATTTGTGGAGATTGTCTACAGTCTTTTGGATGTCAAAAATTAAATCTTCCGGATGTCTTGACTTGATGACGACATCGTCCACGTAGGCTTCCACGTTGCGTGTCGTGCCGTGAGGTTCCGGCAGCTTGAGCTCTCCCTTGACGAAGTGAGCGGGAGGCATTGCGCCTCCGGTGCTCCCGCTGGTGATTGCTGGACTCGACGGAGTTGGTGGTATGCTCGTCGTCGGAGACGGCGGCCGTCATCATCATGACAGCCTTTGCAGGAGGAAGTATTGGGGCGACTATCGCGCCCTGCCTCTCGGTCTGCGTCGAGGCGACCTCCGTGAATTGGCGTCGCCAAACCGTGCATCCGCCTGAATTGGCGAAGATGACGAAGTCGACGGGAGAGTCGTTGGAGACGAGTCGACGCGTAGTCGACGGAGCTGCACGCTTGGGTGCTGAAGCCACTTTGGCATGGTGGCACGCCGCGCTCCTAGCAGCAGGGCGCATAGAGAGTGTGCGTGAAGTCCTCGCTTGGCCGACAGAGGCGTTGGAGAGGACAAGTTGGCGCATGGAATCGCCAACAAAGGTGAGGCTCCTGAGGGTGATGACAGCACCGACAGGAACCTTGGTGTTTACCTTGCAAACAACGGCCATTGAATCCGATTGAAAAAAAATTACACAAAATCCTTCCCCTACCTAGCGCGCCAACTGTCGTTGCGTAAGAACAACAATATCCTATGGGGTTACCCACAGATAAGATTTGTGTAGGTGTATGGGGAAGTTTGTGGTCGAGATTCAATGGTTATCTCACAACAGTATGAGACAGGGGTTTTAGACAGGTTCATGCCTCTTAGAGGATAATAACCCTAGTCCTATGAGCACGTATGTGTATATGAAAGGCGAATGCAAACAGTCTTGCTGTCAGCCTTTTTAGCCTCTTCCCGGATCATCCGCCTGTAAGGCGTATCCCCGATCCCTTTATATACTATAGGGATTGGGGGTTACCATTTAGGCTTAATCAGCCCCATTAATCCCATTTAAAACGGTTTAAATCACCCGGGATCATGGGCTAATAAATACAGCATTATTCGC
Organism: Zizania latifolia; assembly: GCA_000418225.1. Classification (NCBI taxonomy): domain Eukaryota; kingdom Viridiplantae; phylum Streptophyta; class Magnoliopsida; order Poales; family Poaceae; genus Zizania; species Zizania latifolia. The sequence goes on along the minus strand of KE371174.1, from coordinate 672,505 downwards.
TACATTGATTTGATTGTTACGCCCTGGAGTTATTGTCATTGATGAAGTGGACAGCCTGCTGGATAGACCTCCCGAGTCCCAGTGGTCGGGGCTAGTAGTCGGGGCGTCTTCCCGAGTCCTAGCGGTCGGGAAGGCCCTTCTTGGCCGACTGCTGTCAGGATACGTGTTGGTCCGACCCCTTCTAGGCCGTAATTAATGCTCTATCTTCTCGACCCTGTCTTCTGTCTGATCATCATGAATGCACTCGGAGAGTACCCCGGGGTCATATCCCCAATACAACTAAAACCAGACTCTTAATCCCCGAACTAGTCTATACCAGACAAATAACCTCCCAGGACGGTTTACTACGGTGGTTTTACTGACGTGACAGTCCATGTGGCAGGAGACATTGAGGTGGCTGTCCACGTGGTTGTGCGGTGTGCGCTGGCATCTGAACAGTGGGACCTACTTGTCAGTGACACATAAATTTTTTCTGTATCTCTATCTTTTTCTTTTCTTTTCTTCTTTCCTTCTTTCCTT
>KE371174.1:659473-670521 GCA_000418225.1 Zizania latifolia | reverse complement strand
GCCCGCTCGCCCGTCACAGACACGGGCATGCTGCGCTCCGCGTCGCCGCCGCCAACCCCACCTCCACGCTCGCCGTGCACTCCATCATGCCAAGGGACCCTCTCATGGCCGTCCCGCCCGGTGATGCGAATCTACCCTACTACCCCATGGGCGTGGAGGAAGCTAGCGCCTCGATCGTCGTCTCCACTCCGCGCTGTCCCGATTGGAGGGCCGGCCTATCGGAGATGCAGACGACGACCACGGCCACGGCGGCGACGTAGGCCTAGGCGCCATCCACCGCTACCACCTCCTCCTCCTCAAAGGTTAGGCGAGGCCACCCTCCCCTTGTCTTCTCTTGGCGATTCCTTTCGTTAACCGAGCTGTCGGGTTCTTACATGATGGGAATGTCAAAAAGCTTGTGCCCGCCGTGCGTCGGAGCAGCCCCTCTCCGGCGCCAAGATTGATCGCACCTCCGCTCACCGGTGACTACCAATAGGTGAGTGCCCGTTGTTGGTGTAAGCCTTTTCTTTCTAATCTCCTAGCACATGCTTGCCTAGAGGAGATGCAATGCAACTTCATGGCATGAGCAAATAAAATGGTTTCTCACTTCTCATATGGGATTCAGGAATGACACAAGAGATCTATCTATTTCATTCTGCAGCTGTTCGAGCCATTGCCAGGCTAGATCACTGGGCTAACCTCGGCTCCGTTAAATGAATTGATGCATCTACTTTCTTACATGCTGCACTTTTCATTTGTTCACATTGCATTTCATCTTATTGTCAATTAATTTTGATTTCTTTGACAGGTTTGATCAAAATGGGACAAGGGTATTGGTTGTCCAGTACTTCAAACATCAATACAATTATTCTTTGAAATATGTTAACTGGCCATGCCTTCAGGCTGGCAGTGACAGCAGACCAACATATTTACCTATGGAGGTAACTACTGATCTTTATGTCTGATGCATCCAATCTTATGTTATTATAATAAAATGTAATATTTTGTGTAGGTTTGAAGCATACTAGAAGGGCAACGCTATACTAGAAAGCTAAATGAGCGTTAACGCTATACCAAAGTAGTTTTGTGCATTAATGCTGCAACAACTCTGGCTTGTTTACTTACAATTGTGTCATTTCGTTGCTGGAATTAACATGTTTTTTAGCGCCATTCATGCACGATTCAATTTTGTTTCAGTGTTTCCACTATTGTATAATCAATTGGTTTGCTGATATTGTTCTTTGACTTCTTTTTGGCTTTCTGCTACTCAGGTGGAGTTTTTAAGCTTGAACTCTTTTTACCTGAGGAATATCCAATGGTTGCCCCAAAGGTAAAAAGATGTAGATAAAATTTGGCGAATGGTTCTATAATATTGCATCTGATTTTGGTCTTATAGGAACTTTTAGCTGTTCCTTGCAGCGAAGGTATATCTTGGGCTCTTTGACAGCGAAGTTGAAGCTGCAAGGTACTACAATAACTTTTACTTCTCATTTTCTTTAAGGACATGCCGATTTTATCAGCTCCAGCTTGTTGGATTTGTTAGGGCGTATGACAGGGCAGCCCTTCACTTCAATGGGAGGGAAGCTATTACTAAACGTTGTCAGTTCTATTTCCTGTATTTCTTGTTTAAATGGGGGCGTGCAGAAAAATGAAGTAGTTTGATTGCCTATAAACAATTTATCGTGTTTTGAAATTTCCAATGAAATGTCTTGATTCTTGGAAATACAGCCCTTTTTCAATCTCAAGGACTGAAATTTACATGTGCTGACTTCTTTATTTTGCGTTAGAAACCAAGAGTAAGAGTAGTAATTTTATTAATTTTTAGACCATCTATCTGTAAGCAAATTCTACACAGTAACCATGAGGATTTATATTGCTGTTCAAATAGTATTTGCAACACTGACAGGTCAGGGTAGATTTTCTTTAGTTTTATACAGAGGAGTCATCAAGGTTTATATTGCTGTTCAAATAGTTCTTGAAACATTGACTATTTAGTACCATGTTATCACCACACCGACATAGTAGGTTGTTGTTATCTTTACCTAACTGCAATTCTGTTTTGAGTATTTAGTACCAAATTCAGATTATGTGGTCGTTTCTTGCCTTCAATTGGTGAAAAGCATCTAATGAAATTCTCATATTTTTCTTGCAGGTTAGAGATGTGAATATGTGATGAACATGCATAATCTGATGGTGCTGCTCAAGAGAGCATGATGATGGTGTTGGTGGTGAAAGGCCCCAGCTCCCTCCTATGTGAGTATTTTTCAGTGTCTTTGTTTTCCTTTCTAATCTAAGCTGAGTAGTGGCAAAAGAGAAAGGAGAAGTTGTTGGCATGTAATACTTAGTAGTTAGCATGACCTTCCTATGTATTACATGGAGGCAATCTGTCGATACATGCAGTGATGGTTTGTAGGGTATATTTATATGCACATGTCGATATCACACCCTTTTTTGTTCTCAGTGTGTCATTTGTATCATAGAACCCTATTGTCTTTGAAGTCATATTCTGGCATTAGGTGGTAACCACACCTGCCTGAACCCTATTGTCTTTGAAGTCATATTCTGGCATTAGGTGGTAACCACAACTGCCTTGCATATCCGAATTCTGAAGATGAAAAGATCAATGTTTAGATTAACCTAAAAAGTGAATCCATGAGTCTATGAAACTGATAAGTACTCTGAGATTATGCTGTTGTTCAGTAACTCTGGTGTGCAAATTCTAAATCCTTTGTTAGTTGAATCTACTTGTGAGGTGTGTGGACTGTAGAAGCAGTCAACGAAAGAGTTGTGTCCTTTCCTGCCCCATATATTTGTCTAAGATGATTCTTGCACTTTTCCATCTTTTCCTCTCCTTGTTCCTTTGTTTCTGTCTTTTAATAGCATCTTGGTAGGGAGGTGGGTTCATGGAAAGATACACTTGGTATGCATTGCATTATCAATTTATCATATGCAGAATGGGGATCACTCAACAACCATAAAGTCAGAACCTTAGTCCCTGGGAACAGATTCTGGGTATTAGCTTGTTTCTCATTGCAAAATATAATGTGTTATTAGTGTTATGGAGATAAATAATTTTTGGACTACAAACGAGGTCACTATATTTAGGTTGAACTGACAAGTGAGCAAAGGATAAGATGTGAATTTTGCTTGCGTCTTCCAACTGTAAGGTCAAATTGCACTTATACTGATTTACTCAAATTAAAGTGATCGGTGTACATTGCATCTTAACAGGTTTCATGCATTAGCTGAAAGTTTTTAATGTTTACAAGTGAATACGTGCCTTTCTACTTCATGTTCACATAGATGCTAGATACCTCTCATTATCAATTCTAATCATAGCCTTTTCCTTCCATTCTTGAGATTAATGATTATTTGACTGAATTATTTTTACACACCAAGACGACATGTCCCAACTGTGAGTGGTTTCTCTTGCGGTGCAGTCGGACATTATTGTCAATCATCAGTGGAGTCATTGCTGGAATCTGGGGCTTCACAGCATTGATGGGATTTGTGTTCTACTTTCTTGTAATTTCTTGTAATGATTGTTGCATCTCTTGGGCATTTGGTAAAGGCTAGATTTTCAATCCATACATACTTCGACAGTTGGAACAGGATTTTTATTGAAGGAGTTTTTGGTGGTCTTACGGTAAGCCATACTAGAACTGTAACAATGCTGTGCACACCTTTATCTTTGTAAAACTTGGAAAAACACATAGTCAGCATGTCCAGATCATTCAACATTTCAACATGATTTACGTGAACTTAAATCTTTCATGCTTAATTTATATTCTGTGTTTCTGGAGCATGGGAGTGGATTGATTATTTAGAAAGCTGTCCAGTATAGTACAGCCATTTAAAAAGTTGTTCTAATTGGCATTTTAACCCGATAATTAGAAGTCTTCTAATTAGAACTAGCGTGACATTAGTATGTATCTGCATTCCGTATAACTACTAAAGTGTGACCTGTTTTGGTGATAGAATACCGATGCAACTCTGTTGGGTATTTATATCTTATTTCTCTACAATCATACTTTAATAGTATCATTATATCAAACACGCACATGGTATTAATCTTTTGATTCATTAATTGGTATTCACTCACTGAGTCACTGGAATTTTTCTGGTAATAAGCACCCATCTTCTGTGTTTTTCTTCATGTGCCCAATGAAATATTCCAATTAAAACATCCCTGATGCATTACCGATATTTGTTCTTCTGTGTTTTTCTTCTTCTGTGATTTGCCCCAGGTTTATCTTCTGCTCTAGAATTCGTACAAAATCATCCATTTGTCTGGTCACTTTCAAATGAACTGATGTTTGTTGTTCTATTCATTTTGCTTGATGGTTGTGTAAATGTTTTGAGCTTGCTTTTTCTTCACAAACTAGGTTTGATATATATCATCACACATGTTTCTTGTTTCAGTCCACATCATATCTTCAATTGAGTTTGACAAATCCGGCGACCATCTTGCCACTGGAGATAAAGGCGGACGCGTAGTTTTGTTTGAAAGAACTGACTCGAGGGATGTAAGTACCATACTAATTTATATTAGTTTCTTGCTTAGATCTCTTGTTCACATGAAAGTCAATTTATATGCAGAGTTCCAGTCGGAGTAAACTTGAGAGACAAGATTACCCTGTTACAAAACTGAATTTCAGAGTCATGAACCTGAGGCATGCCATTCTTAAAACGTTGAAAATTGTAGTACCTCCCTTTGTCCATGAATCGCAGTGGCATGTATATCTCCACTATCTTAGGTCCCACTTTGGTTGGATAATTTTGATAATATTTTCAAAGAAAGATATTCCAATCTGACCACATGTTTTCGTCTGTGTTAAATTTGTTGAAAACCTTGTGCTCAAAAGTCATGTCAGGCTAAAGTTGAGGTTTTATATAAAATTTGAAGTTGGAGGAAAAAACTAAACATAAGCATATTAAATTTCCAATTTTGGCAGTAGAGACAATAGCATGCAAAACACATTGACTTTGGTGTAATTTTTTAGCACCCTTCATCCATGGATAAGTGATGTTCGCCTGTTTATGAAATGCATGCATCCAACGTTGTACAGGCTATGTGAAAGTAATGTTAGTATATTTGCTGCCAAAAGATCTCTCACACTATTATATACCCTATTTGCTTCAGCTACAATAAATTTTTTCACAAGAATAAGTTGTATACTCTATTTTGGTTTTTAACGTAGCGTTAGTACGGACACACTACTAGTTTAGATAAATATGTAATCAAATTATAAAATCTACTCAGAAACTTGTCTACTGCCTCCATTCCCATTTACTTGTTACGTTGACTACCATTGTTTCAGATTTGGCCATAAACTAATTTTAAATAATTAGATTATGTTCAATTAGATTTATTTAATTGCATTTACGATACAACATATTTCCATAATATGACATATTTTCTAGTATTTTATAAATTTATTGTTTAAATGGAAATGGTCAAAGTTTGAGGATGAATTGTTTCAGTGACAAATAGTGAACTATAAAATAAAATATATTTTAATAGTGTACTTTTTGATATCATGACTCATAGTCATAGACTCAGAATCATTCCCACAAGTGTCAATGTAGTCCAACAAATACTATTTATTGTAAGTGTCAAATCATCAAATATTTTTTTTATTTAATATTGTATATGTTATTATATTTTTATTTAAACTTGGTCAAAATTGGAAGTTTTTGACAAAAATCCAAATGACTTATAATATGAAATGGAGAATTTGGAAAGTTGGAATGTTTGGTTATTGTCAAATTTTGATATAGCTGCTTTGGTAATTGTTTGGTTTAAGACCAGCTAGAGACTAACCTAAGTAAATTACCAAATATCAGGCATTGGCATGAATAAGCACCCCAAATTTTTGGCATCAAACCAAATCAATGTATATCATCCTTACCATAATTTTGGCAAGATTTATTTGTGCATCAATCCAAACAAGGCCTGAGCAAGTATAAAAAATAAAACTTTGTATTAAGATAATTATATATGTGTGTCCACCAAAAACCAAAGTAGCGCGCACAAACTGTAGATGGAGTCGTCTTGGGCTTCGACTCAACGTAGCAGCCCAAACTGCTGCTTTGATTTGTAGTAGCTTATAGCCCACTCCAACCGTACCAAGCTAATTTATTTTCAATAAAAAAATGTGAAAACAAGAGATTTGATAATTTATTACCGGTTTTAATTTTTTATCATTCTAATGTATATATATATATATATCATTGGCTTAGATGTTTCACGTGTCATTGTCATGGAGTGACAATATAATTGAGTTATCTTAAAAGTAAGAAATCATTAATTTTCTATGTACACCATCTAATAAGATTTTAAATCCTAATGTTAGAAGTGTTAGGCTGATTGTCATGAATAATCGGCAAAATGAGTTTGAACCGATATGGATCAAGTTGGAGATGAACTTGTTTTCGGAAAATATTTTTTTGTCTTTGATGCACATAATAAGTGAGGAGACATCATAGTGTGTGACGAGTACGAGGATGGAGTTTCTAAGGTCAGAGTCGGTCGGAAGATGTCACCGAATGGTTGTGCTCTAGCTCGGGAGCATGAAGCTGACGGAGAACGTACAACGGGAATGTTCTAGGTAATTTGTGTTCGTGGTGTTTAGAATTGGTGAATTGTGCCAATTGGGCTATTGTTAGGCCACCATTGGGTTATGACGGTGTGCAATATATGAAGAGAGAAATATAAGAGCAATGTATGCATAATATATGATAGAGGTTCAGCCTCAGATGGATCTAGAGCTCAATTAAGGTAGTGTTTGTTCCCTGTATTAGGAGGAACAGAACCGAATGGTTCCTGAATATGGCGCGGTACCGATGAAGTGGAACCAGGTGAAACCAAATAATCCTTAGAAAAGGAATATTCTCTATAGATGTTGAACCATACGATACGAAATTTTTTGAGGAACGACATGATTCCACACGGCTAAGGGCGACACAGAGGATGCAGGGTGGCAGGGTGGTGCGGCCAAGGGCAACACAGGAGTACGGTGTAAACACCAAACCAAACACTACCTAAATAGTTTGGATCTAAAAAAACTAAAGCTAGAGCAGGCTAGATCACTCTAACAAAATGAACTAGCATGTGAAGCGGACTTCGGGTCACTCCCTAGCCCTAGATTCATCCCTTTTTTAAACTATCCTCCAGTAAATTACCTATAAAATGCTATCAAGCTACCACATCCTGCACCGTGACATCACCAGTATAGTGTCCCTCGCATGACTTACAAGTTGAAGCATGGTGACAACAACCCTCTATGGCAGTGGCGACCAACAACACGCGATGGGCGGAAAGCGATAGTGGTCCTTGACGATGACGGTAGGTGGGTGCGGCTGTTGGCAAGGCATAACAGTGTGCGACACGCGACATGCAGTCGACGCTGCTCAGTGAGCAGTAGGTAGAGGTGGTCATTGATAGTGGCAAGCATGCAAGCATGGCTATAGGTAGGGCACAATGGCCCTTGGCGATGACAACCAGGTAGGTACGATTACAAGTACAAGACGATGGCCAATGGCATGTGGCGAGAGACAAACATCAGTCATCGGGTGGGTAGCAGAGAAATCCCATGGAAGCTATTGTCAAACCCTAGAATTTCCCTCCTTTCTATGTTCAATTTATCTCTGTGTCGGTGTATTACTGATTAGTCCACCTATAGAGGTATCCAAGGTGATAAATAGGATGGTAGGGAAGTGTTGCACTCTCGAGTCCTATAGTCAACTCTAAAGATCAAGAGCCAAGATTTATACAAGTTTAAGCCTCCCGAAAGATAATAGCCTTACGTTCTGTGTTTTTGGTAGATTGATGATTGGCTAAGCTATACAATGCGAGAGCTTATGAAAGCATAAAGTGATCAAACGTGCCTCTAGGGGTGTCTCGCTCCCTTTATATAATCAAGAGACGAGCCCAACAAAATTAAGACTCTATCATGAATCGGTTCCCAAATATCCGGGATAGCACACCGAACTTGGGCCTATTTCCTAATTACAGGGATTTTGTTCCAAGTATATCTCCTCATACCGTATTACGGTGTTTGGTTTCTAGATATGATGCTAATATACCTTATCAGAACTAAACCCACCTTCATAGGCCATACCGAAATCTAAAGCTGGCTAGGCCCACTCTTAGTCCGGACTGATAAAGCCTATTGTGGGGTATCCGAGGGTCATATCCCCGATACTCTGATTATTAGTCCCAAGGAATAATCAATACTTTCTCAATATCATTTGTTTAATAATTAGAATACTGTTCATTTCCTGAATTGTTTAACAATTTGTTGGGTACTTTGGAAGTATCATACTGTAATTGTTAATAATTAGGTGGTGTTTGGTTGACTCAAGGTAAGGTCTGTAAATGTTAATGAAATTAATTACAGTGCTAAGTAATAATAATGTATCCAATTACTAGATTTGTTTGGTTGATAAGTGTAATATATTTTATTTATATTACATTGTTTGGTTAACAAGTATAATGCATTTTATTTATATTACAATGTTTGATTGACAATTATAATAGTAAGAGTAAATCATGTTGTAACGATAAGGGTTTCCATCCGATTTGGGCCCTAATCGTTTTTCTTTAGGCTCGGTAATAATTCTTTCGGATCTGATTACAGCCTAACCCAAATAAACATGGGTAACATTTTCTGTTAACCCTGTAATCTGATACGAACTAAAATTGACCCAACCAAACAGCTTCCCCCTCGATCTCTAGAGAGGCAACCTATAGAGCAGCAGTAGCACGATCTCCCCCTCTCAGTAGATGAAGCAGGAGTTCGATGCTCGAGGGAGAGGCAGCGTCAAGGGAGGGAGGTGGGCGGCGACTGAGAGAAGGGCACGGTGGTCTTTTTTAGTGGCCAAAAAAATTAAACAAATTTAAAAAAGAATAAACATATAGAAAATGACAAATATTCAAACTTTATATATATTTGGTGGTAAATAATCAAAACAAAAGTTTTCCATGTCAAATAATTGAAGCTTAAATTTTAGAGTGGCAGATAGTTATCTATACTACTTAAAAAGATGGTAGTAGTAGTGAGTCTGCCACCACTACTCCTTCTCAATACCATGGGCCCATTATCAGTGTCTATCTGTACTACTTTTGTACAACTTCTCCTGCCTGTCTCCACTCTCTGCCCTTGGCCTCCTCACGCACGCCTGCCGCCTGTGCCGCCCCTGGTCGGGTGGAGTCCCGCTCCCGCATGCCGCCTGCGCCAGATCTAGGCCTCTCGGCGCGGCGGCTGGCGGCCACCCCCCGCCCTCTCCGTGGCTCCGCCCCTTGGCAATCGGCCTACGGCGACGACCAGGCATGCGGTGCACCACTGTGTGGGCACATCCCACGGCCTGACTGCTCCGCCCATCCGCCGCCGCCTGCGTAAAGATCTGGGCCTCCTGGCTCGCCGACGCGATGGCCGGTGGTGACCCCCGACCCCCTCCATGACTCCGCCCCTCGGCGGTTGGCCCACGGCGGTGACCCCTATCCGGCCATCCCCCTCCGCCCCTCAGCCCACGGCAGCAACCAGGTGCGCCGCTAGGGACAGATATCGTCGAGTCGGCATCGAAGGAGGAAGGAAGGAGATGCAGAGAGCCGGAGGAGGTGGCTGCTGCGAGGACGGAGGGGGAGCAGCGGAGCGCGGTGGCCCTGTAGGGGAGAGGGAGGGAGGTGAGAGCTGAGAGGGGTGGAGAGGTCGAGGACGGAGAGGAGGCGGATGTGGCCCCCGCCAAGGCCCTCCACTCTGGTGGCCGCCACATGCCCCCGCTCCGACGTAGCCCTGGTAGCACGTCCGCTCCCACCTCATCTCCTCCAAGCCCCCTTCTGCCCCACCGCCAGTGCCTCCCTCGGCCACCGCGGCGCCGCGCTTCGCGACCCCCTTCGTGGCCCCCGCCGGCAGGAGGGGTGGCGTGGTTAGGGCCAGGGTGGTCAGGTAGTACCTCGGCTCGATCGAGCCACAGCCCATGCTGACCAAGAGCGTCACCGCCGCCGCCACACCGTTTCTGACCTCTCCTCCCAGGTTGGGCCCCGGTATCTCTCACTCAATCGCCCGTAAAGTCACAATCTTCTGCCCCCTCGCCTGGAACCGCTGCTTGGTTGTGATATTTGTGGCGCTGAAATTTTGGAATAGGAAATGCTGTTGTTTCTTTCTCCCTGAGGTATTACAATGTGGTGAGTACCGACAATGTTTGGATTATACTTTGATACATTTCTGGCAGTGGTATTAAGAGAATAAGATTGTAGGAAGGGACTAGGTAATCGATTCAAAATCTAAACCGTGAAAGTACGAAGTAATGGGGAAAAGTTTGTTAGAATTTAGAAATTTGTAACATGGTACTTAATTGCTTCTGTTCGGCATTTGTTTATGAGGAATTTACACTGGTCATGTATCTACCAACCTTCTGGTGTATGGGATTTGGCTGTTTGATATTGGCCGGTAAACTGGCTTTCAATGAGAATCATGTTGGGCAGTATGGATGGAAATTGGAATATTTGTTGCTTGAACACCTGTATTGACTATGTACAAAATACATAACAATGAAACTTGTAGAATTGATGAATACTCCCTCTGTTTCACAACGTAGGTTGTTTGATTTTTTTTCAAAGTCAAAATTTTCAATTTTAATCAATTTTATAAAAAAATATACTAACAATTACAACATTAAATTAGAGGGGTCGGGGTCGGAGAGGAGGTGAATGTGGGCCAGGCTTGAGAATAGACTAGCCTAAAACATCATCTATTTTTTACTGTAGGAATATGTACACTTTTGTATTTTACAGAATAAATTTATATTTTATTTTATCGGGATTCTTTTGGCTTCTGGCCAGCTCAATGCTTCAAAAAAAAGTGGCCCTAAACCTGGAATAATTCATGCTGGATCAGCGTGTCCTTAACCATAAGTACAGTAAGAATTTTTCAAAAACTGGTATAGTATGAATCATATTAATTTTATATTTTATAGAAAATTAATCTTAATATGGCCATTAACATTCAACACTTCGTTCTGTATCTTTTTTCCTTTTATGATCTAAGGATGGTGTGTGAACAGGT
>KE371174.1:609905-623757 GCA_000418225.1 Zizania latifolia | reverse complement strand
CTGCTGAGTCTGCCTGACTGTGATCAACCATATCTGGATCGACTGAAAGTGGAAGAGAAATCCATCCTTCGACAAATAAGTCTTTGGACAGAAAAGTTAAATCGGCTACAGGGTTGCATGGCAGATCGACAAAGGTTTCTAGACAACTTACTGATTCAGATCCAGTTCAAAAGGGCTGATCTGATCAACTTGAGATATAACCTCTTCCAGCAGCAACACCGTATTCAGGCAGTCGAAGGGAGCGACGAAGAGGATACTAATTGATTAATTCCACTAAAATTTGATTAAGGTGGGTTGTGAGTACATGGTTTTACTAGTCGTACTCATGACACTTAAGAACCGATTCACGAGCTGCCTGTTGCAATGCTTTAATAGCACTTACCATAAGCCAGCATGGGTAATGGTATGACTTATAGCCTAGGGATCCCAAGTAGAGCATCAAGACCGTCGGTAGCCCTATACTCTTCGAAGTCTCTGCTATTGCTGGATTAGAGCGCTAGGGGCATCGTGACAGAGCGTCTGGATGGATGGCCACCTAGGGTGTGAAGCTTGGGGGATCTAGGTGAAAGGATCGTATCACAATCCTTTCTCTAAGGTACCGTGATGGTATTGAGGCACATAGTGACATGTTGTAGGATTGTGTCTTGTGGGTAAAGTTGTGCACCTCTGATCAGAGTAAAACTATTCGAATAGACGTACCCATGGTTAAGGGCGAGCTGCGCAATGTTTTTCGTGATTAGTCCCACCGTTACTTAATTTAACCTGATGTTTAATTCTGTTTAACTAGTTAGCTCTGGTTTAGAGTGGTATGGTTGGTTTTAGGCCTGGTAATTCTGGGTAGAGTTATTCAGTGAATGGTTAATGCTGTTTTAAGGTTCCAACATAATTAGAATAACTTTTTAAATTCCATTCCTCTTTAATTGCTGTTTTTATGCAAATTAGCACTATTATACCTTTCTTTGCTATCCCTGTGCATTATTTATGTTCCGCTTGAATGTCTTGTTGAGTATTTAAAATACTCACCCTTGTATTTCCCCACCACTAGAAGAGGAGTTCATCAGCGAAGATGAAGGTGACGGCTTTTGAGCTAGTCCTAGTCAAGTCTGCGTGTGGAGTGGAGTTGTCGCTGCGTCGTTTAGGAGTCGTTTATTTCTATTCATTAGTGTTTGAGGTTCTAATGCCACCTCTGTAATAAAGTACTCTATTTATCTCGTCGTGAACAACTATACTTATGGTTTTCAATAAATTGTTTATTGTGTACCTCGGTTGATTCCTGGACGAGGATTTTTTTTCTGCACAATAAATCGTCAGAAAATGGTTAGATTCCATTTGATTCCATGATGTGTAACTTAGTACAACTGCATAGTAAAACTTACGTCGATGTACCTAGTGCAAAATAATAGTGTGCGCTATATATATCGATCTGGTCCAAAGACAAGATGAGCTTGGCCTAGTGAAAATAATTAAAGTTCGATTTACTCTTAATTGAATTTCCACGAACAACTTATATTAATACCTAATATTCTTAAAAAATTGCATACAGAACTAGCTTTTCATCCAATCTCTTTAGTGCATACTAAAAGTATCATACAACGGTAAAAAAGGACACAAAAAATCATTGATAATTATAACTGGTAGTAAAGTTTCTATACCAGGTGGTGTCCCCACTCGGTACTAGAGATAAGACTTTTAGTACTGGCTGAGGACCCTAACCGGCACTAATTAATATATATAATATATCTAGTACTAAGTGATGTGTCCTCACTCGGTACATAAATGTCTCCCCCATCGACAGGTTTATGACTGTGCGTGGTTACATTGCCAAGCTTAATTAATAATAAGCCGATGTGGGGAGGAGTTCGAGAGATCATGACGAAATCTTATGGTTCATCCTTGTAGATTATGCAGATTATGGTATATATCTATGCACATCCATAAACGTCATCTATAGTTGGCAGACTTATGGTTGTGTGCGGGTATATCTCACAATCTTCACAATAAGCAAGGGTAAGATGTTTGTGATTGTTGAGAAGTCATTAATGAAGCAATGATTTTTAGTTATTTTTTAGTTCCTTAAGTACCGGTTGAAGCGACCAACCGGTACTAAAGATTTCCCACACATTGTTTTAGCAATTGCGCTCGACTGTTCATCTACTACTTTAGTACCAGTGATCACTTCAACCGATACTAAAGTTTTCCTGCGCATCGTTTCAACAAATGCGTTCGACTATCTGTCTACCCCTTTAGTACCGGTTGATCACTTCAACCTTAATTAGCTATAATAAAGTCTTATTAAAAACGTATGAAAAAATTGAAATGAAAAAACCGTACTAAATAACTAAGAGTAGTAGCAATGAAAATAAATTTAAAAAGTTTGTTTACTACCGGTTAAGATGTCTAACCGGTATTAAATGTATGATTATTAGTACTGGCTGAAATATCTAACCGGTACTAAAGGTATGATCATTAGTACTGGTTGGGGACTTCGACCAATACTATAGGTGTATATTAGTACCGGTTGAATGTACCACCCCTTTAGTCCTGGATGAACAATACCAGTTCAAAAACCGAGACCGAATGTGGTTTTTAATCGATACTAATGATATGTTCTGTAGTATCCAAGGTATGCAGCATACATGGTGCTTTTTTCCCTAGGAATATATGTACTATGCATAACTGTATGCCACTATCTCTGTTCTAAAATATAAGCCATATATATTTTAGAAAAGTCAATATTTATAATTTTATCTAATAATTAAGCTAAAATTATTTGTGTTTAGTATCGTGCATGTCATATAGTTAGATTAATATTTAAAAGTAATTATATATATTATTATTTTAATAGTTGTTGATGAATGATGATACATGGTAAGCAAATGGTCAAATTATACATTGAAGGCCATATAAAAAAACCTATATTTTAGAATGGAGGCAGTAATGCTTTTTGTTCAAAGTAACCGGGTTATAATGCGACTATATAGCACTTCATTATCGTAGATTTGCAGCGATTGATTCTTTCATTCGATCCCTTTAATTTCCTGTAAAACAGTAACAGAGATCAGATTATCGCTTATATACAGTAGCATGTCGTATTTATCTGCAGTAAACCGTAGGTCAGTTAATTATAAGTTTGCAACCGTAGTTAATTTCTGTAGGCGGCCGGAAGGGTATAAATACGTATGTAAACGTACGTACGAGGATCGATGACAATGCTGCTTTTGAGAAGAAAGTACGTAGTATGGCTCTTCTCCCCTTTTAAGATAGAAAAAAAGTAAATGGGATGGATAAAAACACAAAAGCATTATGGGATTCATGTAGTAATCTAAGTATATGGTGCTTGTGGAAAGAATAGATAAGCATGCAAGAAAGATTTGAGAGATTCACAAAGATTAATTAGAGAGACACAAAGATTGGAGAGATACACACGCAGACACATGCATACAGTATACAATCTGTGTTCTCTCTCTCTATATATATATCCGTTTGTATGATGAGTTACCTATATACGAGTGTACTATAAAAAGTTAAAAAATATTATTCTCTTTCTCATTCCTATGCACTTACGTGTTAATAGTGTGAGTCCTGATTTATGTTTACATTGTAGAATTTACAATAGTAAAATATCATTATTATATATATATATTTGCTCTTGCTCTTAGGTTTTAAGAGATGTCAGTTTTTATCTATGAAAAGGCGCACACAACAAATTCCCTTCTTACACTTGTGTGTGTATTTTAGTGATCAGATGTGGAGGAGGGCTAGCTAGACAGGAGATATATTATCTTCCCAGGATTCTAAAGCACCAAGCTTTAGGGTCTCTGATGACCAAGAGAGATGCTTATCTTTAGTTAACCTTTCTTTTTCCTCATGTTAAGCTTTTTACACCCACTACTTTTAAGATGGGAATGTGGATATTGGAAATCTAAAGCACAAAAAAGGAGGATCCTTTTCTTCTTTTTCACAAATGGCATCACCATACATGAAAAGCAAATACCTTTTGATCATCTCCTTAGTATAAAGATTAATTGCACTGCTTGCCTTGTAAAGTGCCTCCTCCTTTCTACGTCCCCGATGTCTTTTAAGCATACATGTATACATGTATCATCATTGTTCAATTCGTATGCAGCTCCATATTGACTTGAGTTGCATCTCTATTTTGATAGACACTGATCGAATTAGTCACTGCCCTTTACTTAAAAAGGTGACTTGATAGTATATATTCTGTAATTAAGAGCCGTTGAGGCAAGCTTGAGTGCAACTTGAACTTGCCTGGCCAGCTAGCTGGCTAACCTTATAGATAATACCATCTCCGATTTCTTATATATGTTTCGGTCTTCTTAACTTATTTTTAAAATATAAGTTGTTTTAAAAACTTTAGGTATTTTTTTATATTTTCTTATCACTACCACAGAAACGGTCTTTAGTGACAGAACTTTACTGACGGATCAATGACGCGCGCCAGTAATACACTTGTAGTGACGGACTATTTTACACGCGTCAGTAATAATGTAATATTAGCAACAGGTCGTAATGCGACCCATCACTAAAAAAGGGCACCCCAATTAGTGACAGGTGAAACTACGGCCCGTCACTAAAGGGTCCCCTCTACAGTGACCAGTCATAACATGACCCGTCACTAAAGAGAGTCACCCCCATTAGTGATGGGTCGCAGTACCACCCGTCACTATAGGGTGTAACCTTTAGCGACGCGTCTTATTTTACCCGCGTCACTAAAGAGCCCGCAACCCTAAGGCCACCGTTAGTGACGTGTTTTTAGGGATAACCGGCACTGATGACAAGTATTTAAGTAGAGCATGAACTCAAATCCACTGAGCTTCGTACTTATTGCTCCCACCCGCCGCTGACTTCACCCTTGTCCCATAAATGCCGACCGATCGCAGTTAAGTCCCCAGCCACTGGTCGGCCGACCACTGCAGCATGCGCGCGCCTGGGATGGCGACCCGCACTGTTACTGCTCTAGTGCACCGCCGCTAGCACCAACGTCCGACCGAAGGTATATTTTTTCTCCAATATTAATACACCATCATATTTTTGTAATATATATACATATATGTTGAATAAAGTGAAATAATTAGTGAATTAACAACTAATGGATCTTTGCTAGTTATGAATTAATTTTGTTACAAATTTTTATATGAGTAATAATTATTAGAGTTGCGTAACCGATTACGTCGTCTCCTGTTTAGGAATGTTGGATTATAAATATGACCAGACATATTTATAGGAAGACGCTCCTAAAGTGTTCATGCACTTTGGATAGTCTGGAGATGTGCGGCCCGCGTAGCTAGACCATGTGACGTATGGTTCTTGAGAGAGTTTCGGTGGTGTCTTCCTGTTGTTCTCTAGATACACAACCCTCTTGACCCCAAGTCGAGACGTGTATTTGGAGAACAGCGGGGAGATGCTGCCGAAATTCTCTTTGGAACCGTATGGGACCACGGGGTCCAGCTACATGGGCCACACATCTCTGGATGGGATTTAGGACCTATCCTTGCCTATTAGTGTTCAAAGCATGCTTTAATTGCCGCAAGTCATAAACTTGGATATGATGGTTGTTTTTTTGATAATTTTGTAGATACCAACAACAAGGAGCTGAATGTATCTTGATTATCGTACTTGCAATAAATACTTGAGTGGGATGAAGTCTTTTATGAGTACTGCTAGAGCAGACATGGAAGCTAATGGAAAGACTGCAATGTGGTGTCCATGCTATGACTGTAAGAAAGAGAAAAAGTTTTCAAATTTAGAATATGTCTACGACCATTTGCTAAGACATGGATTCAAAAAGAAATATCATATATGGAACAAGCATAGTGAAGAAGGAGAAAATGACGGTGAAATAGATCAGATTGCTAGTAAATATGAAGGTGGGGCCGGTGATACGGATTACATGAGTGACAATGACATATTAAGAATTAATAAAGATAAGTATACTGATATAGTGGACAATGTTGATTAGATGGTGCGTGATACGGAGGAACAAGTTGTATATTCTAAAGGAGAGTTTGCCCAATTCCAAAAACTTATTCGAAACTCAAAAACACCGATTTATCCTGGCTACAAAGAGAAGCACACTGTCTTATACACTGTCCTAACATTGCTATATATGAAGGCGACGTATGGATGGTCCGATGTAAGTTTTAAAGCATTACTGAATTTACTGAGGGACCTGGTTCCAGAAGAGAATAAGGTGCCTACCAACGTGTATGGTGCTAAGAAGATCGTATGTCCTCTAGGGTTGGACATAGAAAAAATACATGCGTGTCAATCTAACTCAGGTCGGCTATAAAGAAGACCTTTCGTGCTCGCTAAACAAGTTACTCAAATATTTTATGTGTCTGATACGACAAATAGCTTCATGTTGTCCTAGCTAGAAAAAGATGGATTATGGGTGTTGAAAATATTGTTGATGAGGACGAGTACAATCAGTTTGATAAGATACCTCCTTTTGCCACCACAATTATGTCACAGGTTAAACCAGATGAGAAGACTCCGTACCTACGCTCAGACCATTCTGAAGGGTTGTACATTAAGAAAGTAAGAAAACAGAAGGTATAAAGGTTAAATTGTATATGTACAAGTGTTGTGTCGCGATGATCAATCTTCATTGTAATTTCATGAACATTTATCTTTTAAGTGTAAAATATACTTATACTGATTTGTGTAATATATGTGGAATGGAAGTTCAAATACTGAGATGTGGGTGATTTATACAAGTCATACTGATTTGTGTAATATATATATATGCAATGTAATTTTATGGCAAGTCATATCTGTGACAATAAGTTAAAATCTGGACAAGTGTTTTGCCAAATTATTAGTGATGGGTGGCACGTAATGCCCGTCATTACTTGTCATTAGTGACGGGCGGTAATACTTGCCCGTCACTAATGACTTAGCAACAGTGATGAGCATTACGTGCCACCTGTCACTAATAATTTGGTAAAACGGAACTAGCTCACTACTGCAGGTAGTTAGTAGAGATAAGTAGATGTCACCATTAATTGCCAATAGTGTAGCCCCTTTAAATACCCTGGTTACCTGTATTTCAACTTCAGAACACTAAAATTTTTACTCCTACTTCTCTTCTTTCTTGGCCAAGGAGGCTTGTGGTGGATGTTGCCTAGCTCGACGCATCCACCGACGTGTGGAAGCGTCGGATCAGGCTTCATTCCACACAAGCTGATCCATAGCATCGTTAAACAGTCGGCATAACACTTATACCGTCACTTTTATAGGTGACCGCAAAAGTGTTGTGCCGATTGTAACATTATCATCAGTGACGGATGGTAACTACCGCCCATCACTGATAATAAGTCATTAGTGATGGGCGGTAACTACCACCCATCACTAATGACTCTCACTTATAAATAGGTGGGTCCTAAAGTAATCAACACGCTTTTATTTTGCGCACAACCCTAACCCTAGCTCTCATCGCCGTCGCCTTCATCGTGCTCCTCGCCGGCCACACCGTTTCGTCCCTGCTGTCCGTTCCGTCCGGCGTGGCCTCCGTTCCGCTGTTCGTTTCGTAGCACGTGGCCTCCATTCCACCGTCCGTTCCATCGCGCATGGCCTTCGTTCCGCCGTCCATTCTGTCGCGCATCGCCACCGCCTCGGATTGCATCCTCCTCTCCTAAGGTCCTTCTCCTCCTCCTCCTCCTCCTCCTTCTTCTCCAACTCCTCCTCCTCCTAGGGTTTGTGAGTTTGTGAATATACGGATAATTTGTGAAATTGTGAATATGTGGATAATTTGTGAATATATCAATTTGTGGACTACCTAAGTAAGTTACTCTCCCATTGCACCGCAAGAGAACAATTTATAATAGGCGTACACCACTTGAATGGACATTATGTCCTACTACTCTTCGTCCCAAGTGGAACATTGTATGGTACATTGACTCGGCAAGACCGTTGGGATCGAATGGCGTTCGCACCGACAGGAATTACTCGGTAATCAGAAGTATAATCGACGAGTAAGATTTTCTTCACTTTATTACTATAAGTTCAACCTTTAACATGTTCTCGCTTAACCCAATTTTGTTGTACCTCATTAAAAAGCTTTCGGTGTCGGTCTCAGGACATCAAAGGTAACAGAACGCCGATAGTTGATGCATAAAACCGCAGTGCTAGTAAGTCTCTAAATGTTTACCTTTTTAAAATTAAATGTGTCATCCAAACTAATCGTGTATTTCTATAACAATGCTACACTCAACCTCCTAGAAACTAATACGGGTTTTATGTCACACACCATATGATGTTGGCCCTAAAGATAGTGGATCTTAAATCACCCGACATAAGATATTATCATGTACTTTATTTCTGTGTTGAATTTACGTTTCACTTATGTAAACATCGACTAACGTAAAAAAACTCAATTTGCAGGAATTTAACATACCTGAAGGTAATCTTGCCGAGACTGACTTGCAGGCCATCCGTTCACGGCTAGTGTCATTCCTTGTGGACCATGTCTTCAAACCGGGAGGCGCTTTCTATTATAAAGGCTAGAATTAATGTTTGTTGGTTGTGAACTTGTGATGTAATATGACTTGTAACATTTGGTGAAATCTGTGATGTTTGCAATATAATTTATGATGTATGCTTTATTTATGCAATATAATTTATGATGATGGCATTCCATGATGAATTCTGTGTTGTTTGTAATGTATAATGTTAGCTGCCAAATCCTGCCTTTGATTCAGAATACAACCTAAAAAATTATTTTTTACAATATGACCATAACATTAGTTACGGGTCTAAATAAATACCCGTCACTAAAGGTTCCCTATAGTGACGGGTATCGGTTACTCTCCGTCACTAAAGGGTCCCTCTAGGTCCACGTCGCGTCTGGCATGATCCCATTTAGTGACGGGTAGCCATTGAGACCTGTCAGTAAAAGTAGAGTGTAGTGACGGGTGTAAAGTGTCGATCGTCACAATAGTTTGATCTTTAGTGACGGGACACCATGTTCACCCGTCACTAAAAGGGGTCATGCCAGACGTGACATGGATATGGAGGGACCCTTCAGTGACCGGTGTTTACCCGTCATTAATGACAGGGCTTTACTGATGTGATAAGAGTGACGAGGATATGTCCATCACTAATGTACGTTATTACCCATCACTAAAGTGCTTTTCTGGGGTAGTGTATATGTTTGCTCTTAATAAATAAGTGCCACCCCTTTCCCAAATAAATATCTTTATATTTTCTAAAATAGAATAAATAAGAGCTAGATAATAAAGTCATTTAAGTGATTTCTTAACACAAAACAAAAGGGAGGGATGCACCTCATAATAAAATTAGGCACTGTGATCGATCACCAACATCCATCCAATCAATGGCGTGTGAAAGTAGGCAATACATATGGCGTGTGAAAATTATATTTTCACCTCGGCCATGTAGCTCCACCTTGGTCATACTCCCACTTGAGTACTTGGAAAGATTACAAATTAACTGTAAACCTTTCATTTGTATGAACTATATATTGATATTATAAGTAGATTATGAGACTTGTAAACCCTCGGGCCTCGGCCATGCAAATAGCATGGAAACGAAATATAAGAATAAAAGAGCCGTACAAATTAAACCTATTTTGTCCCTAACATCATTGTTTATTTGACATGTAATTAATTAAGCTCTTATATACAAATCTAGGTGCTAACTTCTGTTTTTTATTCTGAATTCTGATATTGTTGTAATATGAAATTTAATTCTTATACAAATGCAATTAATTGATAGCTTACTTTTATTTTATTCTGAATTTAAGCTTCTTTATATTGTATTTTGCATGTATTATTCTTTTGATATTCTAAACTGCTATAATTCAGTCTCACAATCAATTCATAACATATGACAATTAATAAGTAATATAACCCAATATTAATTGCTGAAATGATTTATCTAATTGTAATTAAAAACCATATTTTTGGCAAGGAAAGGAAGCTATCGATCGATGGTGAACAACTACCAGAATTCAGGAATATTTTGTAACATGAATTGAACATGCATGCATGGACCCCCTCCAGCAAATACATTGCACTTTGATCTATATTGGACAACGATTGTTCTGGTAAATGCTTTTGTGACGAGGACTCCTTTTCCTTTGTAGAAATTTTGTGTTAGGGATAACATTTCTAAGCGTACGTTTTTCTTTAAAACTTTATGATAAAGGAGTGATGCATCATCTCCGAAGCAACGACGACACGTTTGTACACAGTTTGGTCTCCATGATAGCACACCAAGAATATGAATACATCATGTCATGTCATCATCTAATTGGCGTCGTTGGCAAAGAGTAGTAGAATGTTTAGGGGCTATATATATGTAATTAGGCTGTGTAATGGCATGTAGTACTTGCTTGAGGTATTATTGTTTGAATGATTGTCAAACTAGATAGCTAGCTAGGTGAGTACGATGTCGTGGCAAGCACTACTTGCATCCTACATATATACAATCCAAAGTGTGTTGAGGTCAGAGTTAATGAAACCGTTCTCAATCCGGTAGTTACCGGTGGTATCAGCGATCTGATTTGGTGATTACCGTTCAAGATGATGGCTGAAAACCATGGTAACTAATTTGGTTAGCGTGGTTCGTGAACCCTAATTAGTTACTCTTTGCTTTGAAAAGGTTGATAATTAACTTTTTGCTTTGAAAAGGTTGCATTGATAGCTCGCTCGGGTATAAGATATACAGCTCGCTCCAGTAATAAGATCACATGCATTAAGATTACGTGATTCCGGAATAATGTCATGGTGAAATAAAGATCTATGTATATTAATTCCACCTTGTGGGGAGCAGAACGTTAGTTTCAGCATAAATAATTATGGTTGATGGTTGCATATGTTGCATGTTTCCACATACCACATCAACATTAAACTACATGCATATATATATATATATATATATATATCTCATTATCATGAAGTATTGTGAGTGTCCAACACTGCTGTTTTTCCTAACTCCCAAATAAATTAATTTCTCCACTACAGTTACAAAATTGGGAAATTTTATCGTGAGAGGCACCGAGAGATACCATAATATTTAGTGTTAATTTTAGTACCTCTTAGTATCTGAAATTGTGTTATCTCTTAGTGCCTCTACAAAATTAGTTTTATAGTAAATCTCAAATCTAATCAAGGCACGTTGCACTCTTGTTCAACTAATAATGAATATAAAATTTATATAATAATGATATTTTATTCTATTTTTGCTTACATGTGGAACATATATAATGCTTCAATATATATTTAAAGTATTTGAATATTGTTTGTCGAAAAAAACAAGGAAATAATTGTAAACAAAATTAATTCAAGAACTAAGAGTGCTATAATAACCATATATAAACTGCCCTATCATTAACTTAAATGATTTCCACAAAGGATGGGACCATGCCAGTTCATCGTAGAAATACATCATATATGCAAATAATTTTACAAGAATACATTATATATGCAAATACTTTTACAAGATCTAGGACTATTAATTTGACTTCAAAAAGGAAAATGACCAATAAAAATTACTCTAGGTTAATTTTTTTGACTGAGTGATGAACAAGATAGGCAGATGTCACAAATCGGCCATCAATCCAAAGAAGAAAACACCATCCACCATGTCATGTATCCCCACACCATTATTATGCAAAAAATTATGTTCCTCCTCTTCTTCATCTTCCAGGCATGCATTCAAATCTAAGCTGAAACATTGTGGTGAGTTCTCTCCCTTCTCCATTCTGCCACCTTCTTCGTCGCCATTGCTGCTCATGACTCTCTGCTTGACCCGAGGGGAGGAAGCCCTAGACCTTGGATCAGATTCTTCGTCACAGCTCAACACTATGATAGCATCCTCAAAATTAATTTCTTCACCGTTGCACCCTCTGATTCTTCCATTTGCAATTGCTTTCTTGATACTGATTTCTGAGTCACGATCTAGTTGCTCGATGTCATCGATCACTATGACCTGGTGTGGGTTTTGGCGTACCGTTTCACACAACCTGCGTGCATAGTTGTGCTCATTATCATCTGGTGATCTTTGCCTCTTGAGGGTGAGCTCGCCGGAGCTGGAATCGGAGTAGGCCAATGAGAACTCATCTAGGGAGATGGAGGTGAGCTCGGTATACGAACCAAAGATGAGCTTTGCGAGCTCTTGAGCCATTGCCTTCTTCCCATCACAATCTCTTCCATGGAATAGCAGCCATGTCGTTGAGCTTGTTGCCTTCTCCTGATGGCTCAAGCTCCTCTTCTTCATGCCAGACCTACACTGGAGCACGACACTTGCAATGTCTGGAACAATGCTCCTATGCCGTGGGACGTTACTCTCGAGCGCATTGCACAAGATCTTGAGATTCTCTGCGTTCAGCTCAGTGAACTTTGGTCGCTTCTGCTCATTGCCATCCGATGAACTGGACACCGAGTTGGATTCTGGACTAGGGTTTGTACGCAATAATGGCTGATCATGATATGCCATGGCCATTGTATGACCATCGTTTCTGTGGATTGGCCATGGCTTGGAGCTCATCGTGTTGGTGTTGTAGCCATAGGTAAATCCTGGGATGGAAGAAGCGATGACCGGAGAGGTGAAGCTCAATGTGAGCTCGGATGTGTGGTGTGCCGCTGATCCATTATTGCTCATACTAGGGCTCCACCGATGACTTTGCAGCTGCAGGAAAACAAATTGTACATAGATCTTTCGTTAATGGTCATTAATTTAGCCATGTCAAGATTTGTTCTTGTGAAAGTAAAGCTAGCTAGCCATGTTAACCATGTAAGAGATGCACCTGTAGACCGGTGCCGCAGCTCACTGGTGGTGTGGTGTGATCTGGATCTTGATACCGGCGAAGCCATGAAGGGATGCTCGGGCTCGCCGCCGTCACCGTCTCGACGGAGCAAGTGAGCTCACTCCTGCCGGCGGCGCCATTAACGAAGGGCCACCCAATTCGGGGCTCTGATTGAGCTTGACTAGCTTGTCCTTCATTGCAGCTGAGGCTCAAGGCGAGGCCGCCGTCCGGCACGACGACGGGGTGGAGGTCCCAGACAGCCTCGAGCGGCGGCTGCCCGGCCCTACACTTCATGTACACCGGGTAGCTGCCGAACCCTAGCACCCAGAACCTCTCGAGGCCTCTGCCGCCGCCGGCCACCAAGCTGCTCACTTCCATGACGGCGTGCTCGACGGGGCAGTAGCTCTGCCCGTACGGCGCGCCGCCGCTGCCGTCGTATCGTCTCTTCTCCGACGCGGCTGCCCACGCCTCGGCGGCGTAGGCGAGGTCCTGCAGGACGAGGACGACTCCCTTCCCGGCAGCGCAGCCCTCACGCACGAGCGCGCGCAGGTCGCCGGCCTTCGCCTCCACCTCCTCTCTCGACGTGCCCTGGAAGGACTCGACGGAGAGGGGCACAAACTGAAGGTTCTTGAGGCACTCGTGCCGGTGGTGCAGCTCGCCTTTGCTCACCCTGTCCATCACCGCCTTCACGACCGCTTCCGCCGGGGCCGCGCCCTCGCCGACGACCACCACGGAACGTTTCTTCCCGCTCGCCATGCAGTCCAGAACGCGCATGGCGTCGTCGTCGATCCTGGCTTTGGAACTCTCTTTGGGCCTTCCATGGCCGGAGTTCGGAGAGCTCGCGTGGCCACCGCTTGCCGTGTTCGATTGATCCAGCGACGCGACGGTCTTCTCGACGTTGGCCTTGACCTGTGAGCTCGAGAAGCCAGCCTCGCGCATGACGCGGCTGACGCTGGGGTCGTCGAGGATGGAGATGATGAGCTGCTCCAGCTCGACCTTGGCGGCGAGCACCGGCGACGGCGGCGGCTGCTGCTGCGGCTGCTGGCCCTCGACAGATCCCCG
>KE371174.1:583702-596491 GCA_000418225.1 Zizania latifolia | reverse complement strand
GAGAGTGGGAAGATTGATTGGGCCTGTTTGGGGTCTTCTGGGCCAAGAAGCAAGTAACAGGATAGTCATAGCTCATCTGAACTATCAGGTAGAATCGCCTCTGCTTCTAGTCGACGGCACGCCGGCGCTGTCCCACATGGCCGGCCACGGCCATCCACTGCCTCGTTCCCGGCCATCTTCGAGGCGTGGCACCATTCATGCTGTCATCCAAGCCAGTGAGAACCTTGCCACCGATTGCCAGAGGGAGTAGGGGCTCTGCCGTTTTCTTCTCTGAACACTGAACCGAGCACAGATCACACGGAGAACTTGCTCCTTCAAACAGGGAAAAAAGAGAAACCATTGCTCCCGATAAAAATTAATTGCTCTGTCATAAAACACTTTATTTATAGTTATTCAACTTTCTTCTAGTTATTTTTATTTATATACTTTCCTTCTACTTGTTTTTATTTATATACTTTCTGTTTCATAAAAACATCACTTTGAGATAAAGTTGCTGAATTAATGGTAAAAGTAAAAATGTATTATAAATTGGTATGTAAGGCGTATGTAGGAGATATTAAAAAAAATAAAACATCTTGATTTTCAAACCGAGGATAAATAAGGAGACAAAAAAGTTTTATGAGTATAAAATTGAAGGGTTAGAAATAAAGTTCTTTTAGGAATAGAGTACCTACTTACCTAAGCTCAATTCGCAAATCAATAGGTTTTTATTTCTTCAATATCTTTTACATATCACTTCGTAAAACTAATTTCTTGTTAATAAGAAATATTTTGGTTTTTTTACCCTAACCAATAATTTATCGATTTTATATCAAAAATAAATTCTGATTTGCCACATCTGAGAATCTCAACTCTCAAGGGCTGAAGCGGTGTGAAATTGCTGCACAATTCTTGGAGCTTTCACTTGACACAGTAGCGTCAGTTAAGACGAGACACCATTGGACGCCGTGGATGGAGGAGGAAAAGATGGCCTCTGTCCTGCTTTAGATTCCGGGCACCGGCCGGAGACATGAACAGGTGCGCCGTCCGCGAGCAGGCTGAGACTGATCGCTTCTCTGAACATCTCAACTCCACTTTTCCGCAAAATGTTGCTCGCTTTTTTGACAAAATCCACCGCTTAATGGCCGACCGATGCAGATGATTCAGCTCTTGGTTGCTGTAATCTGCATCAGGATTAGAGCACCGGCCGTGATTCCATGTGAGTGACCATTAGTTAGTTGCACCTGATTATCCGGTTTCAACACTGATTTGTAAGAATAAACCTGAAATTAAAGAAAGCATGGTGGCTACACTCTTGAATTTAGAGCTTGTTTAGTATAACTCCAGTTCTAAAATTTGTGCTGGAAATATAGTTAGAGCTTGTTTAGTATAATTTCAGTCTTTAAATTCGTGGTGGAAATATAGTTTGTATGATAAAACAGTATAGGATAAATTTTTATTTTTAGTTTAAAATAAAAATCATATAAGTATAACTCCGGTTCTAAAATTCGGGGTGGAAACATAGTTTGTATGATAAAACAACGTTGGTTAAATTTTTATTTTTAGTTTAAAATAAAAATCATATAAGTATAACTTCATGTCGGGGTGTGACCCCCGGTAGCTCACAGTTAGACTTATCAGGCCGGACTAAGGGTAGGCCAAGACCAGTATTGACCGTCCGGTACGGACCATAAACAAGTGTTTGATTCTAATAAGGAAAGTAGAGTCCTTATCAGAAAGTTGAGCTCCAAACATGTTATCTAGAGATTTATTTGTATCGGGATCCTTGTAATTAGGAATTTAGCACTCGAGTTAGGTAAAAAATTCAAGTCCTACTCGAGATAGAGTCCTCAAATTGTCGGGCTTACCTCCTGAGTATATAAAGAATGCGAGACCCCCTCTAGAGACATCTATCTATCATCTAATCCATCGATCATCTAGCCATCTAGCTCCACTATATTTTTCTTGCTTTCGACGCCTAAGCCTTAATAGCTTGATTACGTCGTATTGTAAGATACGCCATCATAGTAGACACCAAAACACTATACGTAGGGCTATTATTCTCTGGGAGACCTGAACCAGTATAAATCTTGGCTCTTGTGTTCTAGAGTCGACCATCAGGTTCGAAGACGCTGCGCTTCCCTTACACAACATCTAATCACCACCTCGAGTACCCCCTTAGGTGGACTGGCCGGTGATTCACCGACACTCCAGTTCTAAAATTTGTGGTGGAAATATAGTTTGTATGATAAAACAATGTAGGTTAAATTTTTATTTTTAGTTTAAAATAAAAATCATATAGGTTAGTTGAATACCTCAATTCATCCACCTCTCCAGATTTAAGATTTTTTAAGCTGTGTTTCACTATCTAAAAAAATCTTGAATTTAAAGCTGTGTAAACATGGCGATATTTGATAACTCATTAAGAACAAGCAATCCTGTATGTACGGTCACTGTCATACGCACATGAGATTGTACAGTATTTATAACACGATTGAATCACGCATACTTGTCCATGATAAGAAAACATGGGCCTCTTGTCTTGTATAGATATTCAATCCGCCCAAGATTTAATTATCTTCCCTCTTGATTAATTGATTGACAGAGCTCTATATTAAATTCATTTTAGAACAAAAGGTGTTAGTATCATGAGCGGACAGACGATTTTCAACTTGAAGCTTTCAAACAAGTCAAGTGGGACTACTTACACTTAAATTTTTATTTATTTAAATGAAAAATTAAAATAGTCCTTCCACTATCTGTATAAATTATAAAGAGGGATGCTGACTTGGACTGATGTCGTTTGGCCCCACCAGTCAGTGGGAGCACGACGGAGAAAAGTTTTCGATAATCTTATTGGCTTATTGTTGATGGTTCATAGCAAGAGCCATTAAATCAGACCGATAAGATAGTAATTGACTAATAATTATGGTAACCAATCGTTTGTTTGGTCACTATCAGTATCGATAGCTAATCTGGTAACGATTTTGTGAACCCTACTGATAAGCAAATTATGTCCACGTCTCTTGCAACATTGATTCCACTGCAATTTCTTGTCACCTTCGTTTTCGTGCCACCACAACGGTGGGCAGCGACTAACCTCGATCGATCCTGGCCGTCCGATTCTTCACGAGCTGCTGGTGATCGACTGATCAGCTCCTCCTCCCATTTTTTTGAAATATTCTTCATGTCTTCGTGTGTGATGGATGGAATTGGCCATATTTCTTTGGCTCGTTTTCCACGTGGTTGTCTCTATTCATTTATTTTTTGACTTTTTAACCAGTGGATGTTGTCGGAATGCACTCGGGTTAAATTAAACGCACTACATATGCTCATTTTTTGATTGAAATTGTGTAGCACTCATGCATGATTTCAATATTAACTAACGTACAGATCTTGCAGAATTTCTAATCGCAGAACTGTATTTTACTTCGCAAATGGTCTCTGGAGGTTGAAAGCCACGGATCACACAAAAAACAGACGATAAATTCCGAGTGATCAAGGTTGAGACGCAGGTTGCCGTGGACACAAGAAATGGTGTGCTACTCATGCAATATCGTATTTTTCTTTTTTTTTCCCCACTTCAGGAAAGGCCTCCGGAAGCTCAAAAGCTACACAAATCACCTAAAAAG
The DNA here is from genome assembly GCA_000418225.1 of Zizania latifolia. NCBI lineage: Eukaryota > Viridiplantae > Streptophyta > Magnoliopsida > Poales > Poaceae > Zizania > Zizania latifolia. The sequence goes on along the minus strand of KE371174.1, from coordinate 592,880 downwards.
GCGAACAAAATCCAAGGCGATCAAATTTCAAAAAAGACTGTTGTTGCCAGAAAAAAATCAGAACCAAACACTTCAACAGTTCAGTTATGCTAAAATACCACTAAAACAATTGAACCGGTTAAAACAGGACGAAGTGATTGGTTCAATGTTATGACCTAAAATATCTTTTCTTTTATATTTTTCTTACCGTGGATGCAAAGGTAATACGATAAATATGTATATGGATTTAAAGACTAAGATGTTTTTAATCTATATCACTTTAAAAGAAGCTAGTGGTGGTGGCAGTAAATCTGTCATCATTATAATCATTTTCATTGACGTGTGAGTCCTCATTATTATTGGCACGTGGTGACATGACGTTTTTTAATGTTGTAAAAAAATTTCCATCGCAACACACGAGCACTCAACTAGTACATTTAAATAATTTGATTGTAGGGTTTTTAGTTATGACACTATAGTTACATTATCACTCTAAACTCTTATATTATATTATGATATACCTATAATTTTGAAGATAAAATTATATTTTTTAACATCTTATGCATATTTTATAACATGAACTGGCCGGTTGGAGTACCGGTCTTTTTTTACTACGTTCAAACGCCGCTAGCCGTGGACTGCGATGACGTGGACCCAACAATTGCTTCGGGACCACCTACAGCGGCCCGGCCCGCCGTTTCGCCCCCAAATTTTTCGTTCCCGTCGATTATATATAAACTCACCCACTGACATGTGGGCCCTCCCAGACTCCCGCTGTCGTAGCTTCGCGTTTTATCTCTGCCTCTGAGCCTCTCTGCAACAAGAAGTCGTCGGTCGTCGCTCTCGTCCACCTCACGCTCCAGCTCCGGCTCCCGGTGATCTTCGCTTGAAGGAGAAGAAGAAGAGGCCGTCACGCGCGCCAGCGCCGTATCTTGCCATGATGACGGCGGTGGCAGCCGTGGTGGAGTTGCCTTCGCCATCGCGGCAGCGGTGCCGACTGGCCAACGGGGGGAGTAGTAGTGCTGCAGCTGCTGCGACTACCAGCGGAGACTTCGAGCTCCGGCACTGGCGTCTGGGCAAGCGGGCGGGGTCCGGGATGCGGAGGCGGTGGGCGCCGCCGGAGATCGAGATCCCCAACGGCGGCAGCGGGGGCGGAGGCGGGAGGGGGTACACCAGCCTCCGGGACATCCTGTCTTCGCCGGAGTACGCAGCGGGAAGTAAGTCAAGCTCCCCCGCCGACGGTGGCAGCTGCGGCGGGAGCTGCGTGGACGTGCACATGATACGCCACCCGCTGGTCAAGCACGCGGCGTACGCCTACCTCCAGCTGACGCCGTCGGCGAGGGAAGGCGACCACGCCGGCAGGAGAAGCCGCCAGAGCCGCGGCCCGCTCTGCCGCCTTTTCCTCGGCTGCCTCGGCTTCATCGGCGGGCTCTTCGGACGGTGACCTCTCCGGCGAGGCGAGTCTCACCCGCACGTTTCTTGGCTGCAGCTGTCGCAAGCTTGATCGATTTTGCTTGCCTTTCTTTTTGACATTTTCTTCTCTTTTTTTCCACTGTATTTAGAGCAGAAATTAATTTTCAAATTCTGATTTGGATTGTAATTAGTTCCTGTAAATATTTTGTTAGGATTAGGTGTGACACAGAGATGATAGCAACAAGAGAGAAAAATTGGATTTTTGCATGCTAACCCCACATTGGTTAGCTTGACTACTTGAGGATTATTTTGTGATACTTTCACTTGTCATGGATACCATGATTGATTCAATAATCGATCATGCAAACAAAAACAAGATGCAACAAAGAAAAAAAACACATTTTTCTATCATCACAACATGCTTCGTAGTTCATACATATCTGATCATGAGAAAATTGTAAAAATGCCACTCTAGTTCGTTGGTTTTGTAAAAATACCACTTTTTATAATACACTTGTAAAAATGCCACTTATTTCATACGTAATTTGTAATTTTACCCTTTTATGGTTTTTTCTCCGGTTTTAAATTTTTTTAATCCAAAATCTCATATGAAATGACACATTTGCCCTTGCATCATATCCAAACTATCAGTTTTTCTCTCCTTGCACGCGATGGAATGAACTCTAGGGGCAGGAACTCCATTTTGCTCCATTTTGCTCGTTCGCATTTAAAGAAGCCTAACCAGTTATTATTACTCCTAGTAAGCAATAGTAACAGAGCACACCAGTTACATGCACTGAATTGGCGATCTCTGCTGCTCCTCCTGCTCGAGCTTGCCGTTGCTGGTGAGCGGGATGACGCGGAAGGCCGGACGGCGCGAGCTTTGGGACGGCGGCGGCGACGTGGGCGAAAAGCGGCGGGACGGCTGGGGCGGGATGACCAGGACAGCGAGCAGTAGGACAGCGGCTGGAGATGAATTCCAGTTTGAATGCAAGGGCAAATGCGTCATTTTATATGGGATTTTGGATTAAAAAAAATTAGAACCAGAGAAAAAACTCCAAAAGACTAAAATTACAAATTGCGCATGAAATAAGTGACATTTTTACAAGCGTATCATAAAAGATGGTATTTTTACAAAACCAACAAACTAGAGTGGCATTGTTACAATTTTCTCTCTGATCATTCACTCCACGCCACATTGGATCGCTGGACATTTTTATACTTTCTTTTGTTGCCTTTTTTTTTTACACGAGGTGATTTACATGCTCTTGTTGTCATTGTGCGACCGCCGTTGCATGGCGCTACCGACGGAAGCGCGCAGAACCTCGGCCATGCGAGCGGCGTCGACGTCGGAGTCGCCAAAGATGGGCTCCCGCCGGGGCGGCGGAGAAGGTGACCGGCGGCGGTGGCTGGCGAAGAGGTTCCACCCGGAACTCCGTCTCCTCTGGTGCACATGCAAACATGGAAAATCAAGCTGATCATCGTGAAAAGGAAAGAAAACGAACAGCTTTTTCACGTTCACATCGTCTCCAGGGGTGCATTGCATATTTGCATCTATCTCATCAAGATCCGTGCACATGGAAGAAGCGCATGTAATGTAAGCATGAATTCTGGTGTATCTGCTCGAAATCCAATCCATGATCTGAACAGTGTGGCACACTTGAAATGTGCAGCTGCAACACAAAGTCGTCGCAGCCGCGGACAGGATTCAGGGTTTCAGAGAATGCATCGATCACACAACTCCAGCACGGACATAGGGAGACAATCGGTATGTGGAAGGGAACGGCTCGGTTTGATTGGCTCATGGCCGTGCCTGCCGGAGCATCAGCCACGTCGTGCTCGCACGACGGCCGGCCGCGCAGAAAACACCCATGTTGCCCGTCACTGTCAGGTGGGGCCGGGGCCAGGATTGAGCCAAAAGCCGTGATCACTGACAGCGGCTTGTATTGCATTGCATGGGCCATAGATGTTCAGAGTCAGGGGATAAGGAAAAGACTAGTAGGCATTCTTGCTTCATTTCTTCCCGTGGTAGTTGGATGGATAATGCTCCTGCTCCCTGCCTGTTTGTCAAAGTGGGGCAATGAGAGGGAGAGCCGGAGAGGCCTGGGAAAAGGTTGATTTGGCCGGATTGGGAGCAGCCCTTTAATTGCTGCAGCATCTTGTTTCTTGATGGCAGCTGGAGTTTCTTCAGATTGGAAAAACCAGCTGGTGTGTGCCATAGGTTCAGAGAAATTTGTATGGCTTAGCTCAGAATTGAAAGCAGTCATTTGGATATTTTTAGCTGGAAATTCTGGTGCTAGAATTTGATCAGGATGGCCTAATGATATAATAAGGGAACTGCCAGAGTGCCAGTCTTCGGAGTAAGGTAGGCATTGATGACAATTGTAGGACTACCATACAGTAAAATTTGATTATCTATGCTAACAAGTAATATCAGAGTCTCAGAGAGCAGCTCACAAGTGACACCTGCTATCCTATATTCAATTCTAAATGTATGAAATGAAAGTTCAGTATGATATTATGATGTATGCCACTCTGGTATAGAAGAAACTCGTTACCTCCGAAATTGGTGCTTCAGGTCTCTCAGAAACCACATAACGCAGGACATCCATGAAGAGAGCTGTCCCTTTGTCAGCGAAATTCTTGATGTAGAATGATAGCAGCTGCCCGGATTTAGCTCTCAGATTAAGTAACCTTTCCTCAATATTTGGCTCATATTGCATCACGGTAGGCCGGATGAAGGTGTCGTACACAACATCACTGCCCTGAAGAAACATTTGCTCTCCGAGTGAGAAGACGATATGGCTCTTCTATTTTTCTTCAGCTAAGACACTGAAAGGGGGGAAGGAAATAGAACGGCCAGATGTTCTTTCTTACCTTCGTTTTGGGGTACCACAGATACACAAAGAAAGCTAGCTTAATTTCTCCATACATTGGCATCCTGGTAGAGACAGGTTACAGTAGACAAGAATAAACACAGGTGAACTTTGAAATATGAAGGGGAAAAAACTTAGCAGACATTTAACTAACCATGAGACGAAGCTCTCACAAGATATCACCATGGCCACTATGATCCTGAAAAGAATCAATCAACTGAATGTTAGGAAGACTAATATTTGAGCTTTAGTTTTTTTTTTAGGGCGGGGCACATGAGCTTTAGCACCAGAAGTGTCGACTATTAAGTTGGAATGACTTTACAGTCCTTGAGGATACGTATCGGGAGGTACCAAAATTAACACTGAAAAATGTGGTGCCTCCTCAAGGAGGTATAAAATTTCTCATTAAGTTGAGTTACAGGTACTAACCAGTTCAACCTAAAAGCTTAAACTCTATTAAGTCTCAAGAGTGGAATAGAAGTGGGCTGTAATTTTTATTTAATTAACGGCTAACCAAGATTTGAACTTGAAACCTCTGGCTCTCTGATACCATATTAAGTTGCATACACCAGTTCAACCTAAAAGCTTAAGCTGATGAGAAAAAGTGGATAATTCATTTTATATTCCAACATCGACAAACACCGGCAGAAAACGTTGGCTAATTTGCGGTGCATATTTTTCAAATTATATAAAAAATAAATCTCATTTAATCTACCAATAATAGGAGTTTAACCATTACAGTTTAATGTTTAGAACACATGACATACGAAGAGTAGGACAAGTAACTTATTGAAAACTTTTATAACTGGGTCTCCTTGCCACTTTGGCAAGTGACTAATTCAAAACATTTTGCTAATTACCAAAGTTTTTCAGGGGTTAGCGAAGAACACCTTGTTTTTTTTTACAATCACGTTTTAATTTCACTGACAACTTAAAAAAAACATTTGAATTCCCGCCCCAATTATCAATTAGATAACCCAAATGGTCACAGGAAAGCAATAAGAAACTTCCCTTTAGTCATTCCCAAGTCTTACTATACAAGTAGCATAACACGCGTAGTAGCATTGCCTTACAACAATTACATCATCTAATACATGTCACTGTCTCACTGACAAAGCAATGCAAACTCAACATGTAACTTATTAAACAGATCGAATTTTTTATGTTTGATAAAGCTGAATTTTAGACAGAACAGTGTACCAATACGATACGAAAGCCACCAAATTTTCCTAGAGTTGTCAAACATGACGCTTGTATCATAGAATTGGCTGTTTTGTTGATGATTGTTTGCCAAGGCTACTAATTGTTTGAAGTTAAAATCGCCATTATCCATCCAACTAACATCCATATAAAAAATGAATGATATCCACAGCTAGAAAAACTGAAGACAGTAGATACAAAGTTGCCGTCAAGCATCATCCACCGAAGACATATGTAGTATCAGACATGGCCGTCTTGAAAAATTCCGGAAAATTTCAGAGCCTTGTAACAAACTTTAAACAGGGTGAGACAAGATTTAAGAGGCCATTTTACCGCCGCGATGTATAATAGTCTTGGTCATGACAATCAAGAAAAACGAAGCGACAAATAGATTCGATACTTTGTATAACTTAATAACTCAACATGTGTTATAAAACCGGAGCAAATTAAAATATATCTTAAATAAAACTAGGGTACTTAGCTAACTTTGAAAGACCCGGAATTTGGAGGCATGTACGAATACGATTACACACCTCACAAAATCACATATAGCCAGAGACAGACCTGGTACATGTTGTTCACAGACAACATAAAAATGCCACGTGCTGAATGAAAAGGTAAGAGGGAGAAGAGAATTAAAGTCGGTATCACGATATCACAGAAAAGAAAAACCATGGTACCGTAATATCGTCAGATTGGAAGGCTGCCAAGAAACCAATCGATGGAGAGCATGCAACCGAGCGATAGAAGCAATCAAACGAAGCACAGTATGATCAGCTGCAATTTAATTAAGCAGGGTAAGAATGGCCGGTAGCTGACCAGTACTGGCACCAGAAGCGGAGCATGTTGGCGTCGTCAGGCCGCGACTCCACCGTCTTGAAGCACTCGAACGCCGGCATCGCGTACCCGAACAGCATCCTGCATAGATGCATGCATAGAATTACCCCATCTATTGATTCAGAGATCAATTTAATCGAACACGGGACGCAACCAACTGATGACCAAGGATGACATCTACCTAGCTAGCAAGCATTAGTTCGAACAGGACGGACGCATGCATGCATTCAAGGGCCGCGCCGCGAGAAAGAAAAGGATGAGAGAATCTTTCTTACAGCAGGATCTTGGAGAGGAGCTCGCTAAACATGTCGCCGGCGGCGGCTGGTACGCCGGTGGGTGGGACAGCTTGGGAATCTCGTCGAGAAGAAGACGAGGAGGAGAGGAGCGGAGAATGGAGCGGAGCGACGTGGAGAGGGTTGCCGGTCGAGGTGATTTGAGCTGAGTTGGAGTCAAGCGTTGACCAACCGCCAGTGGGGCCCACTATGTGTCGATACGCTCTCCTCCCGTGCCGTGTGTCAATGACTTGTGGGCCCTGTATCTTCATACGTATTATTTGAAATTGTTCTACCTACTCCATTTTTGAAAAATTAAGAGTCTAATATTATTTGATTCGGCTCTAACTCCATTGAATAAATATTTAGAAAACAAAACTCTACCCAGCAGACTCTAACAAATCATCTCAAAGGTCAACTGCATGGTGGTGTAGGCTCGCCAATGACTACGAGCCAGCTTGGTTAGAGGTTAATTGGCTTCACCTATTATTACCAAAAATCTAATTAGTGCTTGTTATAAATTGTATATATGTGTCGGTTTTAGTACCAACACTAAAAACTATCAAATCTATTTATGTCAATTTAAAAAATGACACATAAAGAATGATTTTTAAAACAAGCGCGCATATATAAAATTCTTATATATACCGGTTTTTACAAACACATAGAAAATGTCACATCTGAAATTTTGAGCATGAGATAAAATTCCTATATATGTCGATTTTTAATTAAAAACCAATATATATACTACATGTACTAAACCCGGATGGATGTAAATGTCTCAACCGATTTTATATGAACATATACATATTTATGCCTATTTTAGGCTAGCGAGGCGCCGCTGTTTCGGATTTAGCAAAAATGGAAGACACAGTTCGCGCACAGTTGTATTAGTCGTCGAATAGGTTAACTTAAGAGTAAGTTTTCTTACCGTAGGCCTGAGAAGTGCATAATTGGTATATTATGATCAAGTCGGTCAACTCCTACGTGGACATCACACTATACTTGTCGTCCCACAGCAGCCGAGTCACGCAAGCTAGCTAGGGCACATGCATTCATCATCGAGTCAGTCAACTTATTTTATTCTCCTTGTACAAACACATTTGCATTTATAAATATACATATAGCCTTATGATATAGAGGATATTAAGTTGGTACTTGGTAGACACAAACAAATCAAGAGTCAGTCAAATCGTTTTACTCGGTCACAGGCATGGACCAGATCGATCGTCAACGTACGTGTTTAGCTAGTAACTGTCAACTGTCAAGACTACACAAGTAGGAGTATGCTACAGTCTACTGACAGAAACATGTGCATAACTTCCCTGGCTAAGGTCCAAATGATTGGGTCCATAATTACACACATGTGGATCCGTTTTGATACGATTTTAGTGAGATTCATACTAACTCTGTACTCTATCTAGGACGACAGTTTTACCCATGGTACCCGATTCGATAGATATGTATTTGGATTTAGCTTTGTGTCCGTGGGTTTGTGGGTTCGAATACCCGTACTACCACATAAAACTCTATTAGTGTCGGGTAATAACCTTAATTAGTGATGGGTAAATCTCTTGTCACTTTTATCGTGTCAGTGATGTAACATCATTAGTGACGGTTGTTTACCCGTCACTAAAGGGTCAGCCTTTAGTGACGAACGGCAATATTCATCCATCACTAAAGGGGGCCTATCGGCTCACCTGTTATGACCGTTTAGTGACGGGTCGTAATGTCACCCGTCACTAAAGAGTTCTTTAGTGACGGGTGATTATTGTCACCCATCACTAATATTATGGTTATTTTGAAAAAATATATATTTTTAGGCTTCATCCTAAATCAAAGTCAGGATTTGGCAGCTAACATATCCAACATTCCAAAGCACATCACAGATAATTTATCACAGAACACAGACAATTCATCACAGAAGATTTATAACCAAATTAATATCACATATGTTAACTTTTAACTCGTTATCTCGAAGAAATTGCATAACTAAAATAAAGTTCTATAAGAGCATTCTCTAACTTCTAACTTGTAACTAACTTCTAACTTCTACTAGGACATTCCCTAAGAGCGATATTAAGAGTTTAAATAGTGTCATACGGAGATTCTCTCTGTCTACCCGCCATGAATTGCTTAAGGCTGTACATATCTAGTTTTATAGCCTATTTTATGGTCACCCTGTACTCCTTCTCCCTGAAGAAAAAAGAATTGATACAATATGCACAATGGTTATCAGTACAAAAAGGAAGATGGATAGGAAGACATCATATCCCAGGTTTACATCACATACATGATAGCCTCAATTGCATCATTGTTGATGTTAAAATGGAAGGCACATACCGTATCAACTTCTAACGCGTCATCTCGAAGAAATTGACTAAAACTAGTATTTAGATAGCACCATCTATCAGTGGATTTATGCACCGTAATTGGGACTATCTCAGTACCTACTGCTGCCACTTTAATCTTGGTGGTCTGCTGGTGTAGGTGAGGTGTGATGTACTTCTCACAGTACTGTCTTAAAAAGTACTATTATAATAAAATTTAAACAAAGCTAGTTAGACAAGGTCAAGTGTATAGATGATCGAGTTAACCACC
>KE371174.1:519653-560667 GCA_000418225.1 Zizania latifolia | reverse complement strand
GGGACTCCCCCAAGAAAAACACCGAAGCAAGAACCCCCGGGACTCCTTCCCGCACTCGGGGACTAGGTCCCAGAGTACGCACCGGCTACGCCCGGGGACTTGGACCTAAAGGATCGACGTCCACAAAATCCCAAAAGGCCTCAATTTAGACCCCGCGTCCAAATATCCTATTTGCACGCAGGCTCGGGGACTACACCTCACAGGTGCGCCTGAGTCGCGCCCCTGAAGACTTCACGGCGTCAGCTCATCATCGCTTCCGTTCGACCCCGACAAAACGTCCGATCTGCAGCAACGAAGAGCTCGGGGACTGCTGTGGGGGATATATCCCCCGGATAGCCCACAGACCCTATTTCTGGCTATTGGGCCAGGCAGAGGGCCCATCAGGCCCGTCATACCAACCCTGTCTGAGCCAGCCGAAAGCAGCATGGCGCATTAAATGCGACACGATGCAAAACGGTCGGAGACTCCAGGCGTGACAGATGCATAGGGCTGCCGGGCGGCGTCAGACCGGGGAGCAGTTGGGGAGTAGGCAGCACGCCGTCCCATCAGGGCGTGCTGCGTCCGATCAAGCCATGTTACGTCCCGTCAGAGCATGCTGTACGATAGGTTAGACCCAACGGGGGTATAAATAGCCAGGGGTCTCGAGCACGGGACCCCCACGTTGACACGCTGAAACAGCGCCCAAGACATCTCTAAGCAAATCCACACACGCACGCTCACATCTTCTTCGACCGAGAAGGAGAAGAGCAACCCACTGCTTCCTGGATCCCCAGCTCTTGTAATCCAAAACATTGTAATTGTCTTTCCGGTTAGTGAAACACCCCACCAAACTCACAGTGGACGTAGGCTCATTACCCTATCGGGGGGCCGAACCACTCTAAATCTTTTTATCTCTTGGCCAGTCCTATTCTCACGGGCTTGGCAACCATCGAGGTCTTGAGTGCAGCGCTTCCCTACAATACAAATCACCTCCACGGGCACCCCCCGAGGAGGGCTGCTCGACCACACGTCGACAATGTGTGACACACATCCTCATACTAATAGCCTTCTCTTCATTTAGCTATTCACAAAGCAACATATTCACAAAGCAACATATATATATTCATAAAGCAACATATATATTCACAAAGTAATATATATATATATTACAAAGCAATATATTCACAAAGCAACATATATATTCAGAAAGCAACATATATATTCACAAAGCGACATATATATTCACAAAGCAACATATTCACAAAGGAACAAACCCTAGCCTCCACGGAGGAGTGGGAGTAGGAAGAGTAGGAGTAGGAGGAGGTTGATGATGACCTTAGGAAGAAGATGCACGAGACGAGGCAGTGGCGAGGAGGGTCGGCGGCGGAAGTGAAGACCGACGGAGGAGGCCACGACCAGACGGAAACTGGTGGAGGAGAACGATGGCGGAACACGTGGAGCACGACGGCGGAACGACGACGGAGGAGAATGCGTGGCCGCTAGGGTTTATGGTTCTACGTGATATGAAAGCGTTCTGTTGACACCTGCCTATTTATACACATCAGTAGTGACGGGTGATAGTTTTCACCTGCCACTAATGATCTAACCATTAGTGATTGGCAGAAACTACCGTCCGTCACTGAATAAATAGTGATGGATAATAGTTGCCACATGTGGTAATTTGACCTGTCACTAATGGAAGTACCCCCTCTTTAGTGACGGGCCACATTACGATCCGTCACTAATAATGCAACCTCACTGACGTGTCAAAAATGATCCATCATTAAAAGTGTATTAGTGACGCATATTATTTATCTGTCAGTAAAGCTCCGTCACTAAAGATTATTTTTGTGGTTGTGCCGTTTACTGTTGGGTCAGGCACGAATTTATATTTAAACCCACGAGTATCCAAGGTTTACCCGATTATTCAATTTATTTATTTTTCCCTCGTCTCTTCCCTACATTCGGCCTGGCCCGGCCCATTACTCTCTAACCTCAATCTCCAGCCGCATGCCCGCATGATCGCATCCTATCTCCTGCAGTCGTGTCCAGCCGCTCCCTCCCGTGACTCCGCGAGTCCCGTGCTCCCGTCCAGGCGTCCAGCCGTCCTCCACTCCTCCCAGCGGGTAATGTGGTTACAGATTGGAAACTCCTGTCTAGGCGTCGCGATGAAAGACAAACGCAAACTCATGAACGGATGCTTACAGATAGGAAATAAAACGATGAACCTAAGTTAGGGTCACTTGAACACAGCATGCGTACAGGTCAAGAACCCACCGAATAACTTGCACAATAGGCCATATACAAGAGGTCACCATGCACCAAGCACAAATGCACAATTAGCTTTTAAATCTAGCGATCTGTAGCAACTTGCGAGGGATCAAACACACGCAAGTCGCCAGGACGGCTGGATTCAAGGAGCACGGGAGGAGTATGTCCTGTTTATTGTAGATTTTTAATTACATTTATGTTATAATATAACTTATGTAGAGTATAAGCTAAACCCACAGGTTACCCGTTGGATTTCGAGTATCTGACGGGTTTATGTTCGGGTTTAGTTTTAAACATATGGATTTTGCGGGTTCGAATTTACACGAGTTTCACGGGTTTACTTCGTGGATGGATTTTTATAAAATCCATGGGTTTCAGACCCGTTACCATCCCTAACTCTGACGATGCGTGTATATATGCACCTTTCATAGAGTTTTTGTGAAATTTAACCTAACACTTTGGTCCAATTTAAGAGAGCTTCTATCAATTTGAACTAAGACTAGAATAGATCCTCCAAACAATCAAGATTTTTCTCCTACAATTCTAAAAATAAATTAATATTGATAATCTAGAAAACACTAGCTTCTCATAATCTTACAATATGTTTGGTTCATAGAATATGGTGGGACAGAATCATCCCATCCTATATTTTAAGTGCTTGGTTAGTAGATAGAGTGGCTTACATAAAAATATTTTTTAAGATACTGAAGGGATAGAATAGAAGGCAACTATCTCACTTAGAACTAAAAACTAGGATAAAAGATGGAACTATGATATCTCAATCTAATCAAACCGATCCTAGTCTATCTCAACAAAACCATGACCTCTTAGGCCTCCCTCCTTCATGAGCCCATACATAGCCCATGGCCCATGGGTCGTCACATCCATTAGCCTAGCAGCTAATGGGCTTCTTCTATGGGCTGGCCCAAATCTACTTATATGGGCTGAGGCGAACACCATGGCACATCATAGCTTAGACCCCAAATTACGCATGATATTTTCATATGGATATATATTTAATAATTTTTATAAATATATAGCTAGAAAAATATAACTTAGAACGATGGAAACTATATGACGTTGAAGATACCATCTATTTAAGAATAGAGTCAGGGCTAGTTCTAATGTGCTTTTCAATAGATTATAATGCGGCAAATATTTAAAAACTTCCTATACTAAAATTGTCAAAAAAAACTGTTATAAAACTGTTTATGAATTTTTTTCATTAATAAATCCGTTTATTTAAGCACTGAGACTATTTGTCAAGATTAATCGATCGGATGAGCGCTTTAAAACATTCATTTACTCTACGACTAGTACTATAGTCCTTTTTTATAAAAAAGAGGAAAGTTTATTTCCTACTCACTGTCTCATATTATAACTATTTATATCTTTTTCCTAAAATATAGTTACTTCCTGCACCAATTTTTTAATCTAAACCAATCACAAACATCTCTCATTTAATTTTTCTAACTACTTACTCTATCAACTAATGACAACCATTTCTTATTTAATTTCTTATCTATCTTAATTCTTCGTGAAAAACAAAAACTCCAGACATATCTGTAGAGTATGGGAGCTTAGAAAAAATGAGGGCATAAACTTAAGTGCTACTAGTTCCGAGTGAGCCAGAAACATTCAAGTGCGTCTCCTGTTGGCCCAACGACGATCAATCCACTCTAAGGTCCTGTTTGCCAGAGATTCTTTAAGCTGATTTTTAACACAATCAGCAAAATCATAGTCAAACGATTTTATTAGAACTGCTTCTGAGATGAATCAATCTGAATCAATTCTTCCTTTTTTGAAGAAAAGAGAATCAGCAAAATAGCCGCTTCATCGATGACTCACACACCCTAAATTGTAAATTCCTATAGTTTTTTCAAATATTTATCCACCTGCCAACGTGGTATAACCGATACCAATTCAATGAGCCAAGGCCAAGATCAGAGGAGCACCCCCGTCATCACTTCACCTCATATGCGAAGCATTTGCTCTCGCTCTCGCCCCTGCACTGCACAGCTGCTGCTGCTACTAATAAGCATTTACCAGAAATCTAGGCCGTGCAACAGTGGTAGTAGAATTCAACGAGTCCAAGCCATGCGTAATGCGTTGTTCATCAGCTAAGCACGTACCTGTACCAGCGCGACTCCAGAAAAATATCGAAACCATTCTCAACAATGCCTGGCAGTGGCAGTGCATTGGCCTGAACTCATCATTCATATGCTAGTTTAGGTAGTGTTTGGTTTGATGACAAGTATGAATAGGATATGGTCATCTATATATTTAGGATAGGATGATACATGTTAGGTGTTTGGTTAGATGAATGGAATGAAATAATTTTTTGTTTGGTTAGGTGGATATAACTTGGATGAGATAAGTCTAAATTTAGTGGAGCCCACTTGTCAAATATATTTTTAACAAAAATATAATCATATATGAGATCTTATTTTATAGATCAAATTTTAATGAATACATGATGTAATTAGATCATAAATTGGATAAATAATTTGGGAGAAAAAATCATTGAAATTTTATAAACGAAAAATTAAATGCATCATAACCAATCAGAAGATGACACATCATCTTATCTAATATTGGATGGACTCGTCTAGAAAAATTTTCTAAATCCCTCCATCCAGCATATTGAAAGAATATTCCTCTCGGTGGCCATTCCATCCACATTTACCCTCTAATCAAATAACTAACTGGATGGGATAGTCCTATCCTATCTAGGGATATCCATGGAACCAAACGGACCTTGTCAGGCTAGTTAGCATTGGTTTGTTTCAGTTTCTGGTAGCTGCAGTTACTTCTAGAATCTAAAACTAAAATAAATGGTACATAATCTAGAAACGAACTAAAATCCAGAAGCTGGAAAACACCAATTTCTCTAGATTCTCACTAATTAGATAATTAACTATCCAGCTACTTAGATCAGCTAGCTAAAGAATCTATAGCTTTCAGAAGCTAAAACAAACTGAAACTAAATCACATAAGTTCATGTGAGCAAGCCACCACAGGAATCATCGTTTCATCAGCACCTAACTAGCTATAGACGGATCAAAACTACGAGTAGATGAAATACTGAAACTTGCATCATCAGCTAGCAATCTTCACTTCTGCTGGGTCTTACTGTGGTTTTTTCTTCTGATTTAGTGCCTGTTTGGTTTGATCGGTGAATTTCTCTAGATTGGAGATAATCATCCAAGTTTGATGGGCATGAAAATGAATATATCATGAATATGCTGGATAAAGTCATCAGATAAAATTATAAGACCATTAACCTTCCCTAACCTTAATCGTTAGTAACTTATTAGTGATAATTAGCCTATTTTTATTACTAATTATGTATTAAGATCATGTGTATGATCATTAATATGTGATGAATAAATTAGTTTAATATTGCTATGTGATGAACAAATTAGTTTTGATTGGTTTGAGTGATCGGGCACTTTGGTAAAGTGGTCGAGCACTCTGGTTGAGCACTTAGCACTCAGGAAAATTTAGCCCTCGGAAAAATTTCAGCACCTGGAAAAACTCAACACTCAGGATTTTGGATCACTTAAATTTTTGATGTTCAAGTTGGATCATGTATTTAAATTATTTATTCAATAAATATACTATATTTATGATTAATTGGACTGATTGAGTCAAGTTGGAAAGAATTTGTGCTAAGAGAAAGGGTTTCTTGGTTTGTTCATGTGCAGGCATTGCTTAAGGGCGAGTCGTGGTCGATGACGGGATCAGAGCTAGGCTCAGGGAGGAGCTGATGTGCAGAACGATTAAGGAAGTCATGCCGGATGCTCGGGTTAGAGGATCCTGCATGTGAAGATGAGGTTTCTATATGGCGTACGCAGGATGTGTGCGAATACGGAAAGGAGACAAATTCGAAAGCAGTTGGGATTTTAGGATCAGTAAGAGGTATGGATTCCTAAGTAGATTAGGACTCCAAAAGGTTGTTAATTTTATGGTTCATGGTGGCAACCATGGTCCACATGAGGGTAAATAGACTAGAGGAGAGAGCAAAAAAGTATAGAAGAGATAAGTCATGATAGAAAAATTAGGGTTTAGCCTTTTACTCTTCTATCTAGGTTTTTAATATGGATTTGGTGATGGGTGCTTTGAATACACCTTGTAAACACTCTTATGCAATAAAGATTCCTTATCAAGCATCAAGGAGTGTGGTATCACGTTCTTTCTTCTTAATATTTATCGGTTTGCATCGTTTTGGCTTAATCAACGATTTCGCTTTTACTTACGATTTAGTTTGAATTGATTCATCTAAAACATTGCTAAGACATTAAGGAGCTATTTGGTAGAGCTCCGGCTCTAAGATGCTTGTCTTCTAGAGCCGGAGCTCTCCCAAACAGATTAGATCTGCTTAGATCCGAGATGGAGCGGTCACATCTGCTCTAGAAAAATACATTGCGTTGGTGGAGCTGGTTCAGGCTCGCTTCAGCTGCTCTGCTCCACACATGAGATAGCAATGCCACTGAAGTTCATGTTATTTACCCATAATGCCATCGCACAAAACCATTATCTTCTGCAGTTCTGCTAAGCGTCCAATCCACCCGATGTGATCCACCGTGAGAGGAGAGCGTTACTCGACGGTCGGCAGGCTACTAGCGGCGCTAGGCCAGGAGGCATGCGGCTAGGCGCTGCACGACTAGGAGCGGCGTGGCCAAGAGGGGTCTAGCGCTGCATGGCCAGGAGGTGCGTGGCCTAGTGGCGTCAGCAAGCGGTGCGTAGCTCAGGCGGCGGTGGACTCAGTGGCGATAGATCTACAGCAGGAGCAAGTGGTCGTCGGCGCGAGAGCAAGTGTGTGCTCGTTGGGTGTATAAGTCTATCTGGCTAAAAATTTAGATGAGTTTATCTAGCATCTAGAGGTCTTGACACCAGAATTTGGATCGACGCACCATCGGCTAGGCAAGCTAGGCAATGGAGCCGATGGCCGCCACTGGAGGCTTAACAGGCAGAGACGGGCTGTGCACGGCGTGGCCTGATGCTTCGTGATTAGTTTTTTATTTAGTTAGCAAATAAATAAGTCAATTAGGATTGTATGTTATCCACAGATAACGTGTCTATCCGGCTATAAATATGTAAGCCCGAGGTCATTGTAACAAGTACACGCAACTTAGTTAATCAAACCTTTCGGCGCATCGTCAACTTTAGGTACGTAGCATTAGGGCGATTCCCCACCGGAGTTATGGCTGCATCGATTGAGTCCGATCTCTAACTTCGATGGGGATAGCCTGTTTGGTAAGCTGATTCATATGTTCATGGCTTTCTTAGTTGAGTCCGATACTGTGATCAGATGGAGTAGGTTTGCAAGTTATCAGTTTAATACATTGATTCACTTTCTCGCATTGTGCTTCATTGATCGAATCTTTGTATTTGCCAATCACGGTGGTTTAACTCGTCGTACTAGATTGGATCGTATGTCGATCGTCAACGGCACGCTGTCTCGGTTTGGTTCGATCCATGGCATTGACGGGGATATATATACGGGATGGTCTAGCTCGATCTGTTGGACCGACGTCCATCGGGGTTTTAGCCGATAGAGTATCTGTGGTTCTGTTAATCGGCTCTGTTCTGTTCATCATACTCTTGGTAACTCGTCTTTACGCTGCATCGGTTTAGTTCAAACTATAGAGAATGGTATCTTAGAGTAGTAATGATAGAGCCGATTGGTAGGGTTTATTACATTATATACGCTTGTAATAATGCATCATGATTTTCAATCGTGCTATCATTGCCGATGCCGATAGGCTATCACCGATAGCATTAGGACATCTCACGTTTATTCCCATGTCAATTGCAAGGTCAAATTGATTGGCACGTCTGCTGACACCTCTGAGTTATTTAGGACCTGCACTGGAGCTATGCAGACTATCTCACGCCTTCGAGTATGAAGACGTAGGGATTCCTGTGATTTTTGCATCAACATGCTTTCTTGGCAAGCCCGGTGGGACAATTTTGTAAACAACAAGATCAATCTTCTTCATCGGCATCGGCGTGGGGTGATCCAGAAGAAGGTTGAGCAGACCAACAACAATGTTATCCCGATCACCTTGGAACTTTTGACTGATGAACAGAGAGCAGAAGTGCAGCAGACTGTCGTAGATTTTCAGAAGCTATGCTTAGAGTCCTTTAGTATGACTCGGCGTGAGGTGATCCAGAAGAATCAATTATCAATCCCATCCCTCCAGGCCGAGTCCAGCAGTCAAAGTCCGTAGAGATCATTCTAGGACACGGTCAATGAGGTGGTTAGTCATGCACTGATTAACCAATCCGGTGTATTAGTAAACACTCTGTATGGATTGATCAAGAAGACGATAGATAGGTCCATTGCCTAGAAATTACCTCAAGGGCCGGTTTATTTTCAGTAGAGGTCATCGGTACTTGTCATCTTGAGTACACCTGTGCCGATGATAGCCATCCCGCCGCCAATGCCATACGGGTTAGAGCGTGACACGGTACCAAGCTTGATACTGCCAGCCCCAATGCCGACTGATACATCACCGCAGGCATACCAACCTCTGGCGAGTGCACCTCCGTCGGGGTATCATTATACAGCTTATTATGGGTCTCTGCGACAGCAGGCGAATATTGAAGGAACAGTGCCCCAAATTAATTATTAGCATCAAGAGAAGGCAGCAACACCGGTGCCGCATTATCCGGCGCCAAAAGAAGATGATTTCATCGGCAAGATCACAGAAATTATGAGAGATCAGTTTGGTCTCAAGCCGAAAGAACAGAGTTACATGTATTGGCAACCGTACCAAGATTGGTTTTCTGGTCAAGACAGTACATCAACAGTCGAGCATATCAGCCGTTTCCTCGTGCAATGTGGAGAGGTATCGGCTGAAGAGGGTCTCAGGGTTAGGCTCTTTCCATTATTCCTATCTGGATCGGCTTTCTCTTGGTTCTCTTCCCTACCACCAAATTCAATCAAGTGATGGGCTGATTTAGAGAAGCAATTTCATAAGTACTTTTTCGCCGAGATCCAAGAGATAAAACTGACTGACCTGACAGCCGTAAAATAGCGCATGGATGAATCGGTATCAGAATACATTTAGTGTTTTTGTTATGTGAGATGCCGATGCTATAGCCTCAGCCTGACCGACGCTCAATTGGCCGAATTGGCATTTCAAGGCTTTCTGTCGCTGATCAGGGAGAAGTTTTCATCTCAAGAATTCGATAGTCTGTCACACCTGGCGCAAAGGTTGTCGGCCCACGAAAGCCGATTCCAAGAGATACGCAAAGAGAAGACACAAAAACAAATAGCTCAGGTATAGTTTTACTCATCGGATTCAGAATAGGGAGACTCCGATGATGATATCACCTTGGCCGAATGGGCTAGGTTGAAAAAGACGATAACCTATACGTGGGTTAAAACCACCGAAAAGTAACAGAGGTATGATTTTGACATCAGCAAGGCGGATAAATTTTTTGACTTGCTGCTGAAAGAAAAATAGATCTAGCTCCCGCTCCCACCGAATCACGTTATTCCATCGACGGAAGAATTGAAGAAAAGGAAATATTATAAGTGGCACAATACTGGCTCCCATAGTACAAAGGAATGCAAAGTTTTTCGTCAATAGATCCAATCCACCATCGAGAGGGGGAGAATAAAGTTTGATGAAGCAGCAAAGTCGATGAAGATTGACGAGAACCCTTTCCCGACGAACATGTTGCACATCGGCTCGTCAAGTTTTCACGTTGAGAGAAGCCGAACTCTGAGGCATCACGTTAAGGCTCATCGGTGTCATGAAAGGGAGCAACGTGCCACGCCGCATGGACACAAAAAAAAGGCTGATCCATATTGGGAGTGTACTTTCTTTTATTTCTGTTGGAAAAATAATATACGGCTCCCATTACTTAAGGATTGTCCGGAATGCACCGAAAAAGTCAGTCAGGATGACACTAGTTCTGATGGTCAACCCCCAAGGAAGAGAGTACCTGCAAAAGACCTGCTAGGGTAGATCGAGCAGGAGATTGTGGGTGATCGGTGCATTTGAACTAAAGACAGATGGCAAGGGAATCAAAATCCTGTACAAAAACCCCAATGGTGTCCAGAGGGCTTAACACGGAGTCATAAGAGGAGGCTCTAATGTCAGAGGCATCAGGAGCGGTTAGTAAGAGAATACGAGAAATATCGGCAGAGCAAGCGATGGGTGAGAAAAGAGTGACGCCCAAAGAAGAAAGCCGATATAGAAGACAAGCAGATAGAGGTAAACATTGTTTTTATATTGCCTGTAGAGTATAGGGCGCCTCCATTGGAAAGTGAAGAAGAAGAGAGATCGGATGCGCAATTATTGTTACAACCGCAGTCGGCGACCTTTGAAAAGCCAGAGGAAGAGGAGCATCGGTACTTGAGGCCCTTGTATATTAAGGGACATGTAGATGGTAAGCCGATGTTGAAAATGTTGGTCGATGGAGGGGTTGCCATTAACATAATGCCTTATTCTATATTTCGTAAGCTCGGTAAGGTAAATGAAGACTTGGTGAAGACCAATATGGTGTTAAAAGACTTTGGTTGTAATCTATCAGATGTCAAAGGTGCTTTGAGCATCGAGCTCACGGTCAGAAGTAAAATACTGCCGACCATATTTTTCGTGATTGATGAAAAATGTTCATATAGCCTCTTACTGGGAAGAAAATAGATTCATGTCAATTGTTGTGTTCCTTCTATGATGCACCAGAGTCTAATGCAATAACTAGGTGATTAAGTTGAAGTTATTCAAGACAACAGATCAGCTGCCATATCAACAGCCGATGCACCCGATTTTGAGAAAATGGATTGCCTACCTGGACGAGTTTGGGAAGGGGATTTTTTAAGGGTGTCAGATCTTGGCCTCCAGCCGATCAGCAAGATAATCCTAGGCCAGGATTCACGTCTAGAGAAATAGATGACGAAGAAGGAAAACTCAAAATAGGGTTTACGTCGGTCGATGAATTGGAAGAGGTAGACATCGGACCTAGAGATAGGCCAAGGCCGGCGTGCATTAGTGCTAAATTACCTTCTTCTGTAAAAGAGAAACTGGTTGCGCTATTAAAGGAGTTTCAGGATTGTTTTGCTTGGGAATACATGAAATGTCTAGACTAAGCCGATCGATTGTAGAATATCGGCTCCCAAAAAAATGGGATTTCGGCCAGTAAAGCAGAGTCAAAGAAGATTTAAGCCAGAAATGTATCCTCACATAAAGGCTGAAACCATGAGACTCTACGAAGCAAATTTTATAAGATCAAGCCGATACGTGGAATGGATATCAAATATAGTCCCGGTATGGAAGAAGAGCAGACAACTGAGAGTATGCATAGACTATAGAGACCTAAATAAAGCCACACTAAAAGACGAATACCCGATATCGATCGCAGATTTGCTAGTCGATGCGGCATCAGGGCATAAGATTATCAGCTTCATGGATAGAAATGCCGGATATAATCAAATATTTATAGTAGAGCGAGATATCCCAAAGACCGCGTTCAGGTGCCCCGAAGCCATCGGCTTGTTTGAGTGGGTTGTGTTAACGGTAAAATTTGGTAAGGCCCAAGCCCAACACAGTTTCGGCACAGCCCATGGAAATTAAGGAATCCGATCAAAGCATGATCGGTGAAGCCCAACCGCAATACGCGCATTTGATGGGATAAAGATACGAAGAAGCCAATAAAAAGGGAAGATAGATTTTTCAGTTGCAGTCGTATCCATGTAGGACAGCAAGTCTCCGGACTATAAATATGTAACGCTTAGGCTTAGTTTAGAATCATCAAACAGATCAACAAACAACTCTCGGCGCATCGCCAAACTTGCCACCGGCGAGTTCTTGCTCTCTCGCGGGGCTGCATCGTTCCGATCTCCAGCGAGAGGTAAGTTCCGCCAAATATGTATTGATTAGTAGATCTAAGGCTTCATCGGTTAGGTCTGACATCTTAGTCTATGTATCATTCATGCTGTATCAGGTGCGTAGTTTAGATCAAATATATTAATCTAAGGCTTCATCGATTAAGTTCGACATCTTAGTCTATGTATTTGATTCATGTCGCGTATCGTTCATCTGAATGAAGTGTGTTATGATATGTTTAGCATTATGGTTTGCTGTGATTTAGCGACTGTCTTGGTTCGGTCCAATCTTACGGTTATAGCGAGCGATAATGCGAACACAGATCGGGCATGTTGAGGCCAGATTCTATCGGAGTATAAGCCGATAGGTTATCTCTGCGTTTTAATCTCATCGTTGTATCGGGTATCAGAATCGGGCGATACACATCGGCCTAGCGTCATTACATCTGTCTGGCTTTTATGTCCCGATATCGGATCCGATACTAATCCCAGTTGATTTTACAGATTAGATGGTTTAGGCTGATGGTTCTGTCTCGATAGGTTGAACAGTAGATCTATTCTTCATGTCATGCATCCGATATGCCACGTTATACAATTCCCATCATGTTATTATTACGTTTTATTTATCTTATTTAAATGTATGTACCGATGCACAATAAGACCATCGGCTCGATAGCCGATAGTCGTTACTGCTTACATTTTTCTTATCTATCTTATCAGTTGCAGGATCAAACTGATTGGCACGCCACGAACCACAAATTTAGGACCTGCGCTAGAGTTAAGCAGATCTCTTAGGCCACATGTGTGACCAAAAAATTCACCAACAGGTTGTTATGACATTCGGTTTGAGGAACGCCAGGACAACGTATCAAAGAGCAATGAATTATATATTGAATGACCTGATTGGTTCCCTGGTAGAAATTTAAATTGACGATGTCGTTGTGAAGTCCCAGGATAATAAAGGACATCTAGCCGATCTGTGAAGGGTTTTGGAAAGAGCAAAGAAATATGGTATTCATATGAATCCTAAGAAGTGTGCCTTCGGCGTATCGGCTGGAAAATTTCTAGGGTTTATGGTTCACGAGAGAGAAATTGAAATAAGTTAGAATATTATTCAAGCCATCAAGAACATAATACCACCAGAGAACAAGACAGAGTTGCAGTCGTTAATCGGCAAGATTAATTTTGTCCACCGATTCAAATCAAATTTGTTAGGCCGATTAGAGTCATTCACGCATTTGTTGAGGATAAAGGAAGGAGAGGAATTTATTTGGACCGATAAACATCAGAAAGCCTTCGATGAAATCAAGAAACATTTCAGCTCTTCTCCGGTGTTAATCCCACCATGGCTTGATAAACCCTACAAGTTATATTTGTCGGCTGATGACGTAAGCATCGGGTCTGTATTAATCTAAGAAGTAGAAGAGAAAGAACTCGTCGTGTTTTGCCTAAGCCGACGGTTGCCGAATGCCGAAACAAGGTACCCTGCGGTTGAAAAACTATGTCTATGCCTTTATTTCTCTTGCACTAAATTGAGGCACTATATACTACCTGCACAATGCACGGTCATATACAAAGCTGATGTGATAAAGTACATGCTACGGCTCTAATTTTAAAGGAAAGGATTGGCAAATGGGTATTTGCATTAACGGAGTTTGATTTACAATATGAATCGGCTAAAGCAGTCAAGGGACAAGCCATCGCTGACTTTATAGTATAGCACAGAGACAAAACAGTAAACTATGTGGAGCCGATACCATGGACACTCTTTTTTGATGGATCGGTGTGTAGACATGGATGTGGCATCAGGCTAGGAATTATATCGTCTCAGGGGGCAAGGTTCGAGTTTGCTTACACCATCAAGCCCTACCGAACCAACAATTAGGCATAGTATGAGGCGGTCCTCAAAGGTTTAAAGCTTTTAGCTGAAATAGAAGTTGATACCATTGAAATTATGGAGGACTCATTGTTAGTGATTAGGCAACTCTTCGGAGAATATAACTGCAAAGATAAAAATTTGAGGGGATATTTTGAAGAGTGCTAGGAACTGTTAAAGGGATTCAGGATGGTATCATTAACACATGTATCAAGTAATCAAAACCTAGAAGCCAATGACCCAGCATAAGCCATATCAGGATATTGGCCAACGGATAAGTTGGTTGAAGCAGAAATAGCCGATATTGATGCCGAAGACTGGAGGGCTGAAACAATGAGTTACCTGTGGGATCTGTCACAGCCGACCTCAAAGAAGCTCCTTTATAAGGCTTTAAGGTATGTGTTGCTGGATGAGGAATTATATTATCGGACGATTGAGGGGTTTTTGTTAAGATGCCTAAATTTAGAGAAAGCCAAAGTCATAATATGCGAGGTACACGAAGGGATCTGTGGCACCCATCAATCGGTCCACAAAATGAAGTGGCTGCTGCGTCGCACTAGTTATTTTTGGCTAACGATGCTCAAATATTGTTTTAAGTATTATAAAGGATGTCAAGACTGCCAGAAGTTTAGAAACATACAACGAGCTCCTGCATTGGCCATAAACCCAATTATCAAGCCATGGCCGTTTAGAGGTTGGGGAATAGACATGATCGGCCAGATCTACCCATCGTCTAGCAAGGGAGACAAGTTTATACTAGCAGCCACTTATTATTTCACCAAGTAGGTAGAAGCGATTACTCTGAAAAAGGTAACTGCTCAAGAAGCCATAGAATTTATTAAGGAGCATATTATTTACAGGTTCGGGATCCCACAAACAATCACAACCGATCAAGGATCGGTATTCATGTCGGAGGTATTTCAGAAGTTTGCAATTAGCACAGGGATTAAATTGCTAAACTCATCGCCCTACTATGCCCAAGCAAACGGCCAAGCCGAAGTCTCAAACAAAAGTCTAATAAAATTGATCAAGTGTAAGATCAAAGAACAACCTAAAAAGTGGCACGTAACGCTGGTCGATGCACTGTGGGCATATCGGATGGCTTGCTACGGGTCGACTTAAGTACTGCCTTATCAGTTAGTCTATGGATATGAAGTTGTCCTGCTATGGGAAACAAACATCAGCTCTAAACGTCTTGCTCTTCAGAATGAGTTGACGATCGATGACCGCTACAGACTGATGACCGATGAGTTAGAAGACTTGGGACAGAATTAGCATCGCACGCTCAGAAAGATAGAAGAGAACAAGGCAAGGGTGGCAAGGCATTATAATAAAAAAGTATCGGCCAAGACATTTGAAGAAAATGACTTGGATTGGAGAGTCATGCTACCGATCGGGACTAAAGACAATCGCTTCGGCAAGTGGTCCCCTAATTGGAAAGGTCCCTATCGGCTGAGCCGAATCGTGCCAGGCAATGCCTATATTTTGAAAACATTAGAGGGAGAAGAATTCGTGAAGACACTCAACGAGAAATACTTAAAGAAGTATCACCCAAGCGTCTGGATCGAGACTTAATCGGCCATCAGGCCGATACACGCAAGTAGAAGACAACGTTTAACAGCCGATACCAAGGGAATCGCCTTTAGCAACATTAATAGCCGATACCGATGGTATCGCCTGTAACAGCAATCAATAGCCGATACCAAAGGAATCGCCTTTAGCGCAACATCAACACAAAACATTGCAAGAAGAAGTAACGTGTTTCAACAAAAGATCATGGAGTAAAGTTTGGGAATAATAGAGAGAACAAACGTTAATTGTCATTTATACCCAAGAAGTCAACAAGGGTGCCTACGGCACGATCACGAAGGCCAATAATGGTGGCCAGTTCTTGACGATCCTCGTCATCACTTCCAGCAATAGGTTTTGAGCCACGGAGATGACTAAGGACTTCCTTGGCAAGGGCCACAAACTCCTGCCGATCTGTTTCAAGCTTCTTGACGAAGAGAGGCGATGCGCGCACGAACCACTGACAAGTGAGAGGTAAGATCGGCCTCCTCAATAAGAAGCTGAGCAATTTATCCTTCAAGAGAAACCTTCTTCTCTTCAAGTACATTCCGGTTGGCCTGGATATTTTGCTGTTGTAAGCGATGTCGAGTGTGAGCCATGATTTGCTCCTCAACGCACTCGAAGCGAAACCAATGGACTTCAAGGTAAGTCCCTGAAGCTAAAACCTCCATAAGACGTCGAGGAAGCAACCCCGAAACCTTGGCAAGCCATGCCCTATTTGGCCCCGAATTAGCCACAAAGACATCAATTGGCTCCCGAGCCGATGTAGGACATCAAGCAGTATGGCTCGGGTATCTACAGAAATCGGCTCAGCAGCAGGCATCTCGGGCTCAGCTATCTCATCATCCATGATGAGCTCGCCAATGTCAAAAGAGAAGAAGTCAGCGAAAGACTACAGCCAGACGATGAGAAGGTAAGAGAAAAGAAAAGCAACGAAAGAGGAAGAAAGCGCTATAGTACCTCAGGAAGCTCGGCTGCAGCAGCTGGATCGGCAATGGCCGGAGGAATAATTTCATTAGCATCGAGAGCGGCAGCCTCTCCCGCCAATCCAATCTCAACATCGGCCATCAAATCAGACATCGGCCCTTGACCCTCAGCCACGATGAGACTAAAGGAGGTCATCACCAAATCAGCAGCCGACGGAATAGCAGAAGGGTCATGATGGATCCACGGAGGAGATGCCGGCTATGCCAGAGGCACCGATACTTCAACGACCGTAGAAGGAGTAGCCGGTAGATCAGCCACTTCGGACTGAAAAATGAGCGATGGAATAAAAGACAAGATAAGATGTAGAAAGAATGGCACGTCGAGGTAAAGGGGATTCTTACAGAGGCAGCAGGAGCAGAAGAAGCCAAATGAGCTAGAGGAGGAGCAGTGGGATCCTTCTTTTTCTTTCTGGCCGAGATCTTCATCGTCTTCGACACTGAGGACGCTTCTGGCGAGTAGGACCAGAGGCCTGGGATGCTACAGGGATAACACCACCAACAGCTGCAAGCCTAGCGCGCCGACCCCCAAGTTTGGAGTCGACGATCACGCCATATACACAATCGGCCTATTGCTGTTGCCGACAATAGGCACCATCACATCTTGATCCTAATCAAGGAACAAAAGAAAGTTACAGGAGGAACCGGTAGAAATATTAGAAACGTGAGTGAGACAGGAACATACCTCGGTCGTAGCATCGCAGGAATCAGGATCAATCAAGGCGCAGTAAGAAGAGACGCCCCGAGAAAATAGGTAAAGTTTTAGCTCATCCCAGAAGAGAGTAAACGACTAGCTCTAGGACAAACTTTGCGACCAACTTCGTAGGTCACCGAAAGAAATAGTGGAAGGCAGGTTAACCAGAGACTCATATTTAGGCAAAGTTAGAGTCCCTCAAAATTCCACTTTGTCGATCTAAAAAAGGTTCATTAGCAATTGGCTCAGGAAGAGTTAGCGTGCACAGACGCTCGGATAATAGAACTCGTAAGAGAGCTTCACCTGGCCACCGGAGAAACCAACTAGCAGGACAGAAGAGGAAATGATGGCCCGATATACAGCATTGGTATCATCATCGAAGCTAAGGGAAGCAAACCAAAATCGGTCTGGGAAGGGGAAATCCGTAGCCTCCACATAAGGGAACTAGACAATGTCATCATTATAGAGGCCGCAGTAGAAGATGCCGAACCACCTAACGAAGAGATCCAGCTTCAAGTCATCCCCAGCAAAGGTAGCCACGGCTTCGTCGAGTGAAGCACATCGGCGAGTATGGCCATCTTCTTCGTTGAAGACATTAGCAATTTCGCACCTAAGCAGATCCTGATGCTCCATCACCCGGGCGGTATACAGGTTGATCCATGATTGGACCAACCACTAGGGGCCACCGACGTTTGCAATGGGCATACCAGTCCGAAGATACTACGAGATAGATGCAGGAGATGATAAGAAGATCCCAGCAGTAATCGGCCCAGTGGTAGCTGCTCGTTCTAAGCAAGACGCTCGGCCAAGTTTTACCAATTCTTGGTAGGGCCAAGGGTGGTGCCACAGAAAATGAATCGCTCTAGCCACATGTTCAGAAAAGCAACATGTTCCTTCTCCTCAACCGAACTCGTCCTCTGATTGTAAGTAGCCATATAGTTGGTCCAGCCACCCGGTTTCTTAACGTCAAGATCATGCGTCAGCTTCCCTCTGAAATTGACCTCGCACAAAGGGTCCGCAACATTGAGATCAATCAGCATCAAAACATCAAGAAGAGTTGGGGACATCAGCCCATTGGCAAACATAAAGACGTTGGTCGTATCCAACCAGAAGTAGCAGGCAGCAGCGAGCATTGCATCATTCTGCTCAGTTTCGTCCATGGTAAGTCTAATACAGTTGCCAATGTTGCTAAGCTACTAGTCTGCGCTATTTGCCAATGCAACCCTCACATACCAATCTCGTCACCCATCAATAGGGTTGGCCTAAGAGCGAAACGCCGAAGACCAATCATTGTGCTGCATACTAGATTGTTTGAATGGAATCCTATTATTTTCGGCATTAATCAAATACAATGGATCTTCTTCTCCATAAGGGCCAAGGAAAAAGCGACAGGGATATTTGACGAAGGGGATTAAAATTTAGTTCGTCAAGTTCTACAAAGAACGGTAAGAGAGAGGTCAAAAAGAGTGCCCAGAAGAGAGGATCATAATCTAGATCAAAACAAAGAAAGGGAAGTACCTCAGGGATGAGCGATGAAGAGGCCATGGTCAACGGGAACAAGCGGTAGCAGAAGAGCATGAATGGCGGTGAGGCTTGACCAGCGACAGCGGAAAACTCAAGGGTGTTTCGAGGGCAAGAAAATAGGAAGCGTGCAGGGGAAGGAGAAAATGTCAGGCTTTATATGGGAGAGAGTCACAACGGTTAGATCCCCAAACACAACATTAAATGATACGACGGTTGTGATATTCTAGGAATAATTCGAAACGTGCCCGCCCATGTCCCAAACTCGGGCGGCATACGGCATGCCGTTACAGAAGGACCCCAAACAGCACGCGCTTATTTAAGAGAGACGGTCAAGGTTCATCAACGGTGACCGACTCGAGGGGTGTCGTGCCTGTTCAAAGCCGATGAGCATGAAGGCCGATAAGGCTGGTGGATTCAAAGTTCAACAGTTAGAGGTTTGGGGCGAAATTTTTGAGGTTTTTTCAAAAAACATAACAGACTCAGCAGGGAGGTGGTCAGTTAGCAGCCTCGGAAGGCTGATTAGAGGATTCATTCGGCCAAATAATCTAAGTCCTTACGCAAGGGGCTCATCGGCAAAGAGAATAAAAACAGTTATTACCAACAAGCCAACTTCACCAGATATAAATTCTTCAAAAGATATTTTATTATTTACAAAGGAAGAGTGTTACAAAAGCCAATGGCAGGTAAAGCAATTACAATGTGCCTAAAAAACGTTGCAAGATGTAAGATCAAAATGCACTAACTACGGTAACCAGAGGAGGTGAATAGTTGCAATACCCCAAAACAGACACCAAAAACAAAATTAAAAAGCTAATTCCCGACCAATCAGCAAAACTCCCGACTAGACTGAAATTCTCGAGGACTCAGGGAATTTCTCGAGGAGTTCTTGAATTTCCCGAGGGCTTTCTCGAGGACTCAGCAAATTTCCTAAGAGCTCTCCCGAGAGTTTCCCAAGGGTAAAAAATAGCCTGACCAAGGTACGATAAAATGAGCATAATTTTAAAACTGTAACTCGGATTGATTTAAAATTTTAACACAATAAACTAGACTTCAATACGAAACTTTCTCTGGAGATTTCACTCAAATCCGAGTTAAATATCAAAAGTTATGATCCCCGAGATTTGCAGCAGCGTAAAAACATAGCAGAACCGTACTGAAAATTAAAACCTTAATTACTCATAAAATACGAGGAATTAACTAATGAAACTTTGCAGATCTCTTTCTTAATGTTCTAGCAAGGTTTTAGATTAACCAATTTGAATTAAATTGCAAGTTAAAGTGAAATCACAGAATAAGTCAAAACGATGCAAACCGATGAATATTAAGAAGAGAGAATGCGATACCACACTCCTTGATGCTTGAAGATCAATCTTTATTACATAAGAGTATTTGCAAGGTGCGATCCAAAGCACCCCTCACCAAATCACATATAAAGCCTAAGATAGAGAGCAAAATGCTAAACCCTAATTTTTCTCTTGTTTCTCGTACATCTATTTTGCTCTCCCCTCTAGTCTATTTATAATCCCTTATGGCTGCCACCATGAGCCACGAAATTAACAACTTTTGGAATCCTAATCTAACTAGAAATTCATATCTCTTATGAATCAATAAATCTTAACTCACTCCGAATTTGTCTCCTTTCCATATTTGCACACATCCTACGTATGGCATATAGAAACCTCTCTTTCCATATCAGCACACATCACCCCGTACTACATATGAAAACCTCATCTTCACGTGTCGCATCCGCTAGCCCGAGCATCCCGCATGACATCCGTGAGTGTTTAAAGCCACAACTCCTCTCCAAGCCTAGCTACAATCCCATCATCGACCACGACTCGTCCTCAAGCAATGCCTACACATGAACAAACTAAGAAAACACTTTTCCCAAGCCAAGTTCTTTCCAACTTGAATCAATCAGTCTAATTAATTCTTTCCAACTTAACTCAAACAATCCATTCAATCATAAACAAAGTGTATTTATTGAATAAACAATTTAAAGTACATGATCCAACTCAAATATCAAAAATTCGAGTGATCCAAAATCCTGAGGTTCTCAGGTGTTGAAATCTATCAAGGACTGAAATTCCTCGAGGGCAATCTCTCGAGGGCTGAATTTTCTCGAGTGCTGAGTGATAAGTGCCCGACAAGAGTGCTCGACAACTTGACTAAAGTGCTCGACCATTCAAACCGATTTGTTCAACACATATCAACATTAAATCAATTTGTTCATCACTTATCAATGATCATACACATGATCTCACAATCTTCTCCTTGATGAACACATTGCAACACCATTAAAAAGCACAAAGAATTTTTTGATTATCAAAAGCATGAGCACAAGCACAAGTTTTTCTCCCCTGAGGTTTTTTTAAAAAACGATAAAGAAAACTCCCTCGAAAATTGATTGCAAAAGACAATGATTTTATCAAAAACCAAATTCTCCCCAAATTCTCCCCTTTCACAATGATTTCATCAAGTGAACCAAAAGAGAGAAATTATCATGAGAACACCATTTTTTGATTTGATTTCTTGATTTGAGAGCTTTGAAGTATACCTAAAGCAATCCATGTGACAAGGTTTGTAACATAAATGAAATTGATAGATCAACCAGCTAACTATCGAGTCTAAAAGCCTCTCAAGATAAAACTAAGCCATAATTCTTAAGTTCAAATCAGCACTAAGATTGAATGATTTTAATGATTTATAATGTTGACTTTCACCAGGACCAATCTAAGAGAAATACCTCACACACAATTTAGCCGCGTTCACAAAACCAAAACTGCGCTTAGTGCTCTTAAAAGTGCAATTTATTGAAAATTTAAGATTTGATATATGCAACTTTTGTATGAAATTTTCACAAGTGCCTATCTCAGCACAGCGACCACTGATGTAGAGACAGATGGTGCCACCTGAGCTTCAGTCACACGACCTACTGTGAGGTTCTTGCACACACAAACAGTCTCCATTTCAATGGTCTGGTCATCTATGATCATCCACAAGTTTATATCAAAGTGCAATGATAAACAGTCTCGTGAGATGACCTAAGCAAAAACATTTTTTATGAATGCAGAAGTTTTTGTGCTTTTGCACACTTTCTTTTCTTTTTGAACTTTCTGTGCTTTTGCACACTTTCTTTCTTTTTGATATTCTTTTCATTCAGATTTCATTGTTTTGACATTGCACGAGCTATAGTACTATCAGTACTAAAATTTAAAGCAATATCATGGTGAAATAAATACAGCTAGAACATGTGAAAGAATGTTTAACTCAAACTAGCCACTAGATCAGCACGACATATTTCTTTATCTTTCACTTAAGTATTTATATGTCATGCGTCATATCCCTCAAAAACGATGTCATAGGCTCATAAAAGACTAAAAGACATGAAAGTAATACTAGTGATTCATCAATTTCACAAGATATTGCTAGCAAGCAGAAAGATTAACTAAAGGAAAAAATTAAAGCTCCATGTTTTGTTCTTTTTGTTTAAATTTTAGAATATAAACAATGCATAAAAATAAACATGAATGCATTATGATACATATGAAAAAGCAAACTCCCCCTCAAAACAAACCCATTGGATGAACAATGTCTAATTCCCCGCGAAAAAATGCAAAGCGAGAAGAATCCAAAGGTTTAGTGAAAATGTCTGCCAATTAAAACTTAGTGTCAACAAAAAGAAGCACAACATCACCTTTCTCCACATGATATCTAAGAAAATGGTATCGAATATCAATATGCTTTCTAGAATGTTGCACAAGTTCTTAGCAATATTTATAGCACTTGTGTTATCACAAAAAAATGGAACATGATTACAGTTAATCTCAT
Source organism: Zizania latifolia (assembly GCA_000418225.1). NCBI lineage: Eukaryota > Viridiplantae > Streptophyta > Magnoliopsida > Poales > Poaceae > Zizania > Zizania latifolia. The sequence goes on along the minus strand of KE371174.1, from coordinate 538,096 downwards.
AATCCTTAAGTGTAGAAATAAACCAAAGAACTTGTGAGTAACAACTAGCAGTAGCAATATGTTCATCTTCAGCAGTAGATTATACAACAGAAGATTATTTTCTAGATAACCAAACAACAAGTGATGTTCTCAAGAAATGACATGTACCAAATACTAAATTTTTGAGTAAACTTGAGATACCTGTGTATACGCTTGACAGCTTGATGATATAAAACTCAGGGAGAAGCTTAAAATCAAGCGCACAAACAAACAAAAAATTGAATGTCCGGCCTCGATGCAGTGAGATGCAAAAGTGACCCGATCATGTTGCGATATTCTTTTTGATCAATAGGCTCACCATCCTCATCAGGATCTAAGGTAAAAACAGCTCCCATCGGTGTAGAAATCAACTTGTAATTTTCTATGTCAAAATATCAAAGAAGATACTTGGTGTACTTACTCTGATGAACAAAAGTGTCATCTTTTGTTTGCTTGATTTATAGTCCCAAAAAGTACGTCAACTCACCCATCATACTCATCTCAAACTCTCTGCACATAGTCTCAGAAAACTTAGAAACCAAGGAGAGAGATGAACAACCAAAGATAATATCATGCACATATATCTGAACAAAAAGTTGATCATTGCCATGCTTAAAAAGAAACAAAGTTTTATCCACTTTTACCATAACAAAACCCTTCCCGAGCAGAAAAGATTTCAACCTATCATACCATGATCGAGGAGCTTGTTTCAAACCATATAAGGCTTTGGACAATTTAAAAACATATTTCGAGAATTTAGGATTTTCAAAACTAAGTGGTTGCTTAACATAAACTTCCCCATTGACGAAACCATTAAGAAAATCACTTTTAACATCCATTTGATACAATCTAAAACCTTTAGATATAGCAAAGGCTAAAAGCAGTCTAATAGCTTCAATTCTAGTAACAAGAGCAAAAGTTTCATCAAAACCCAAACCTTCCATCTGAGTGAATCCTTGAGCAATAAGCCTATCTTTGTTTCTAACAAGTAAACCATCATCATTCTGTTTATTTTGGAAAACCCATTTAGTTCTAATAATGTTATGTCCTTGAGGAGGTTCAACCAAATTCTAGACTTTATTGCGTTCAATGGTTTCAAGTTCTTCATGCATGGCATTGGTCCATGATTCATTAGTTAGAGCATGAGAAATATCTTTGGGTTTAAAAGAAGCAACAAAGGCTGAATGAGCATGAGAGTCGGGAGTCGCAAACCCGGAACAAGTGACATGCTTATAGATATTACCAATTATTTATTTAGGAGGATGTTGACGTTGAATATGCAAAGGAGCAGAAACATCTCGAGAAGTGTTTTGTACAACATTTTCGAGGGACGAAGTGATCTCTCGAGGAACATTCGAAGTTGCCAAGACTTCATCTGCTTGTTGTTGATATTGCTCCTCGACATCCTCGAGATGCTGGTCGGACCAGACTTGGACGTTGGTCTGACCACCAGCCACATCGACGTCTTCATCATCACTTTCTTCAATAAAGATGCTTTCATCCTTCCTTGAATCTATACACCTTTACCTAAAAATTTAGGTCTAGTACCAGGACTAGCCTCATCAAAAGTGACTTCATAAGTCTCCACAATCTTATTAGTTTCAAGCACAAGAAAACGGTAGCCACGAGTATGAGCAGGGTAACAAAAAAAATACCATCTTGAGATCTTGCTTTAAATTTGTCTAAATTTCTAGATTTCAATACAAAGCATTTGCACCCAAAAACTCTTAAGTGAGAAACACTAGGTCTATGACCAAAACAAATCTCATAAGAAGTTTTGCGCAACTTTGATCATAAGAAAACTCTGTTTAAAATAAAGCAAGCTGCAGAAATTGCTTCAGTCCAAAACTTCCTAGAAGTCTAATGATCAACAAGCATAGTCTTAACCATCCCAACCAAAGTTCTATTCTTTCTTTCAGCAACACCTTTCTGTTGTGGAACTCTTGGTGAGAAAAACTGAAGTTCAATGCCTTTTTCAGCATAAAAATAATCAAAAGATTAATTCTTAAATTCAGTACCATTGTCACTTCTAATTGCTCTAAGTGCTCCCAGAAGTTTAACAGAAAGTCTAAGAACCAAGTTTCAAAAAAGACTAAAAGCTTCATCGTTAGATGCCATAAAGAAAGTCCAAGAGCATCGAGAGAAATCATCAACAATGATAAGAATATACCACTTTTCCCCAACAGATTGAACTTGAATTGGTCCAAATATATCCATGTGTAAAAGTTGACCAGGTGCAGTTGTCATAATCAAGGTAATAGGAGCAAGTGGGCTAGAAATTATTTTGGCATGACGACAAGAAGAGCAAACCAAATCATGAACACCTTTAAGTTTCGGTAAGTCACGAATAAGATCCAAACCACTGACACGAGTGAGATATTCAAAACCAACATGGCCAAGTCTACGATGCCAGAAGAATAAATCTTTAGAATCATTGGCAACTATACATTTAATCTTTGAACATTAAGTTGAATCAAAATCAGCTTTAAAAACTCTTCTAAAATGTGAAATCTTAAACACAAGATTAGCTAAGGTAGCAAGAACTTTACAACATGATTTTTTAAAACATACCTCAAGATACTCATCAATCATTTGTGATACGGAAAGCATGTTATATTTCAGATTATCAACAAGAGCTACATCTTTGAATATATACTTGTCACTTCCCTTGACTGTACCTTTAGCAATGATCGCGCTAGTAGAAGCATCCCCAAAAGTTACTGATTCAAACCGGGATGCACGTGTGAGGGAGGAGAACCAATTTTTGTCACCAGACATATGGCGTGAACATCCAGAGTCTACTAGTCATATGTTCTCCTTCCTCGCTCATGAGGCCTACACAAGAGAAGATATCGAGGTCTCAGTACTGGGGTTATTTAAAAGAAATTTAGGAATCCAGTATTGAGACACTCGATGAGAAACACCAGATGGCAAAGATGCTCGAGCAAAACTAGTGTCACTTTTACCTCTTACCAAAAACAGGGCGCTATCGGTCAAACCATTGATTAACCCTCAGTCCGACCACTGAAAAAGGTCGGCTCGATCGCCTCAAATGTTGTGGCCCGAAAACTTTATTAGTTTCCACACATGACCGTTGCCATTTATGCTTAGCAAATGATTTTTCCATGTTCTTTTTCTGTTGTCTTGCAAGTCTAAAACAAAATTAAACCAAATGTCCATCTTTTCCACAATGTGTACAATTATATTTCAACGGTTTAGTTGTTTTAGATGCAGAAGCAATTGCACTTGATGTTGCTAAGTTTCATAAGATTCCAGCAGATTTAAAAACTGTTTGCTTTGATTCTGGTTTAATCTCGATCTTACCTCTTTGAATAACCTTGATTGCAGTAGGTTGATGAGAAGTAAAATAAGCACGAGCATAAAAACCTAGTCCTCTATGATTAGTGCTTACTTTAGATGTATCCAATAACATACTAAGTTTTTTTTTCCAATTGAAAACCATTGCAAGGATCTTTGCAGATAATCAACTTCTTTTGTCGAAGCAACACAATTTTTACAAATATCAGCAATGCTCTTTTGTTTATGATAATTTGAATAAGACAACGTTTCATGAGTACGCAAGTCATTTTATAAAAGTTCAACTCTACCATAAGCATTTTTCAATTTCAATTCAAGCAATGAACAGTTTGAACAAGAAGTTGAATCATGTTTTACAATGATTGAGCTCTTTATGTTCTTAAGTTGTTTGAGTTTGCTACAGTATAAAGCATTTACTAAATAACTAGCATATAAAGCAACTTTCATCTTTTTCAGATAGTTCTTGGTAACAAACAGTTTATCAACAACTCGAGAAAAGCATGGTAGTACCAATAGCAAAACATGATTCATTCTTGACAATTTTATCATTGAGATTATGAAGAGTAGAAGCATGAATATCCCTTAAAGCAATAATTTCATATTATAAAGCATCGCATGATTTGCCTGAATCATCATCAGGAATAAAAGACTTGAGCCTATCAATTTCAGAATTAAATGATTCAACAACAAGTTTATGTCTCTTAGCTTTCTTATTGTATTTTCTTAATTTATTATCAAGACGAACAATAGCATAAGCTAAATCATTATAAATAGGTTTTACCTCATTCTCATCGCTGAAAAGTTTATCCTCGCTGGAGCCTACTATGTCACGTGCCATGAGACATATTTCAGTCAGGTCATTCTTTTTGCCTTTGCCTTCATCTTCACTTCCATCGCTCATTGAGTCCACATCACTCATATCAACTTGATCGAGGGCGGCAAGGACTCGATGCACCATCTTCTTATTGTTGCGGTTCTTCATCTTATCTTCTTTGGATGGACGCTTACTGTCCTCCTTGTCTTCTTTTAACAATTTCTTAAGCTTAGGACAGTTCACACGAATATGGTTAGTCTCACCAAATTCAAAACATCGAACAGGACCACCTCTTCTTCTGTTTCTTATATTGTTCAAAGCTTTAGTGACTTTAGCAGAAAGTAAAGCCAGGACCTCTTCTGTAAACTGCTTAAATTGTTCATCAAATAAGGCATTTAAAGCAGAGAAAGAAACACTCGAAGATGATACAAAACCAGAAGACTCGTTACAAGGCAAAAAATCAAAGCCATTGACTTGGGAGAAATCTTACGTGAAAATACATTCAATTCATGAGTCTTCAATTTTGAATAAAGAGTATTCAAAGTGAGAGTAGTCATATCCACCGACTCTTGAATTGAAATAACTTTCATCTCCCAAGCCGACATATCAAGCCCACTAAGCAAGTGTCTAATAATTTCAGAATCAGCATAATTAATAGCATAAGAAGAATCAACTGAACGAAGATTGCTAAGAATTTTGTTAAAGTGAGCAAAATAGTCATCCAAGGTTTCATCAGGTTTCATCTTAAATTTTATGTACTCTTTCTTGTACACGTCTTTGCGCACTTCCTTGATTGTGGAAGAGTCTTGATGATATGCACAAAGGACATTCCACATCTCATGCGCAGAAGAAAAATGAGAAATACGATCAAAATCAGAACGTCCAACACCATTGATAATCAAGTTTTGAGCTTTATAATTTGCTTCAAAAGCAGCCTTGTTAGTATCATTAACTTGATTATTAGAAGGTGAATCTTATGGTTTAGAAACCTTTCCTCCTATGTCAAAACCCTGTGACATGATATAAGCCTCCATCTTTGTTTTCCAAAACTGAAAATCAATTCCATCAAATATATAAGGCTTAGTTGAAAACCTCTCGAATGCCATGGTGATTGTTTAAATCAGTTAAGATCAAAATAAAATAGAAACCAAGCTCTGATACCAATTGTAAGATCAAAATGCACTAACCACGACAACCAGAGGGGGTAAATGGTTGCAGTACACCAAAACTGACACCAAAAATAAAATTAGAAAGGTAATTCCCAACCAATCAGCAAAACTCCTGACCAGACTGAAAGTCCCGAGGACTCAGGAAATTTCCCGAGGAGTTCTCGTATTTCCCAAGTGCTTTCTCGAGGACTCAGCAAATTTTCCGAGAGCTTTCCGGGGGCAAAAAACATCCTGACCAAGGTACGGTAAAATGAGCATAACTTCAAAACCATAACTCAAATTGATCTAAAATTTTAACACAGTAAACTAGACTTCAATACTAAACTTTCTTGGGAGATTTCACTCAAATCTGAGTTTCCAATCAAAAGTCATGATCCCTGAGATTTGCAGCAATATAAAAACAGAGTAGATCCGTACTAAAAATTAAAAACTTAATTAATCATAAAATATGAGGAATTAACAAATAAAACTTTGCAAATCTCTTTCTTAATGTCCTAGCAAGGTTTTGAACGAACCAATTCGAATTAAATCACAAGTTAAAGCGAAATCATAGAATAAGTCAAAACGATGCAAACCGATGAATACTAAGAAGAGACAACGCGATACCACACTCCTTGATGCTCGAAGATGAATCTTTATTGCATAAAAGTATTTACAAGGTACAATCCAAAACACCCCTCACTAAATCACGTACAAAACCCTAGACGGAGAGCAAAAGGCTAAACCCTAATTTTTCTCTTGTTCTTCGTACATCTATTTTGCTCTCCCCTCTAGTCTATTTATAATTTCTCATGGCTACCACTATGAGCCATAAAATTAACAACTTTTAGAATCATAATCCAACTAGGAATCCATATCTCTTATGAATCCAATAAATCCTATCTCCTTCCGAATTTGCCTCCTTTCCATATCTGCACACATCCCACGTATGCCATATGGAAATCTCTCTTTCCATATTCGCATACATCCTCGCGTACTACATATAGAAACCTCATCTTCACGTGCCGCATCCTCTAGCCGAGCGTCCCGCGTGATATACTTGACCGTTATGAGTCTCAACTCCTCCTCGAGCCTAGCTCTAATCCCATCATCGACCATGACTCCTCCTCAAGCAATGCCTGCACATAAACAAACCAAGAAAACACTTTTCCCGAGCATAAGTTCTTTCCAACTTGACTCAATCAATCCAATTAATTTTTTTAACTTAACTCAAGCAATCCATTCAATCATAAACAAAGTGTATTTATTGAATAAATAATTTAAAGCACATGATCCAACTCGAACATCAAAAATCCGAGTGATCCAAAATCCTAAGGTTCTCAGGTGCTAAAATCTCTCGAGGGTTGAAATTCCTCGAGGGCTATCTCTTAAGTGCTGAATTTTCTCGAGTGCTAAGTGCTAAGTGCTAATTCCAACTCGACTAAAGTGCTCGACCACTCAAATTAATCAAAACCAATTTATTCAACACATATTAACATCAAACCAATTTGTTCATCATTTATTAATGATCATACATATGATCTCACACAAGCTAAGGATGGCATCGGCCTGGGTCTTTTTAAAGGACACGATAGTGTTAGTCACGTCATCATCATTGCCGACGATCGGCCGAAGGGCTTGCTGCTTCTAGGCACGCTCCTCGGTTAAGTTGATTAAATCCACCCTCTTGAAAGCGATTTTGATCGGCAGGTCGTTCAAGAACTGCTGCTGATTGATAATGTAGGCATGGAGTCGATTCAGTTGATCAGTTTGGATACGTATTTCCCAGAGGAGACGATCATCTTCCACTCTTAGCTGATCCAGGTATGCTTGGTCTTGATCGGGTAGCTTGAGCAGAAATTAAAGATGGCGATCGACCTCTCGTACCTTTGCATCGGCTGACTCAAACCTCTGTTGATGGACCCTTTAAATCCCACGATCGGCAAGGCCGGTGTACGTAGTAAGGTAGGCCGATTGGTGCTCACGAGAATAGGCCTGCAGGAGGACGTCGGCTAGGTCTTGCAGGAGCCGATCGACCACGTTCTAAAGACGGGACCATGCTGCCTCGATGTCTTGAAAAAAGATGCCGATAGGGCAACGGAGGTGTTCAAGCAGAGCCGATAAGTCACTTGGTATGGAGTCCCGAGGAGAAAGAGCCCTATCCAATGCTTGAGATTCCTACAGGAGGCACGGGTGAGCCGATGGAAAGTCGGGAATGAACAAATGCAATCAACAAGTTATCTGAGGGTATCGATTAGTAGACAAAATAATCACGGCTAGCAGGGAATCGCCAGAATTGATGTCCTCGCCGGAGTAAAAGTTGAGGCGATTTGGGTCATAGTCACCATCGGCACTGGCTAGCTATGTCTGAGCGTTTGAATTGTTGGAACATGAAGGGTCTGACGAGTTAGCGTTTGGGACAGTTGAGGCCTAGAGCTCAAAGACGAAGATGAAATGTGCGAGAAATTTAGAACAGACAAAGCGAGGGATTGAGCAAGCAAGGACCAAATGATCAGAAGAAATATATCAGAGCATGATCGTCGGACGCGTCGCGATCATTCAGCTTGATCCTCTTGTGTGGTGGAGAGCTCGGGACATTGGACGCCATAACGAGAGAAGAAAGGAGAGAGAAAGATTAAGCTAGCGTATGATGAGAATGGCTGAGCTTGAAGAAGGGAGCTTATCGGGTCAGATTTATATACGCTTGGTGATCTGGCGATATAGTTCTCGAGGGAAATTTTGAAACGCGACGTTTCGCGATATGTTGACACCAGAGTTTAGACCGGCACACCGTCGGCTAGGCAAGCTAGGCAATAGAGCCTATGGATCGCCGATGGAGGCTTAACAGGCGGAGACAGGCTACACACGGCGTGGACTAATGCTTCATGATTAGTTTTTTATTTAGTTAGCAAATAAATAAGTCAGTTAAGATTTTATGTTATGCGTAGATAACGTGTCTACCCGGCTATAAATATGTAAGCCCGGGGTCATTGTAACAAGTACACACAACTCAGTCAATCAAACCCTTTGGCGCATTGCCAACTTTAGGTACGTAGCATTAGGGCGATTCCCCACCGAACTTATGGCTGCATCGGTTGAGTCTGATCTCTAACTTCGACGAGGATAGCCTGTTTGGTAAGCTGATTCATATGGTCATGGCTTTCTCGGTTGAGTCTGATACTGTGATCAGATAGAGTAGATTTGCTAGTTATCAGTTTAATACATTGATTCACTTTCTCGCATTGTGCTTCATTGATCGAATATTGGTATTTACCAATCACAGCAGTTTAACTCATTGTACTAGATTGGATCCTATGTCGATCGTCAATGGCACGTTGTCTCGGTTGGGTCCGATCCATGGCATTGACGGGGATACATACGGGATGGTCTAACCCGATCTGTTAGACCGACGTCCATCAGGATTTTAGCCGATGGAGTATCTGTGGTTCTGTCAATCGGCTCTGTTCTGTTCATCATACTCTTGATAACTCATCTTTACGCTACATCGGTTTAGTTCGAACTGTAGAAATTGGTATCTTAGAGCAGTAATGATAGGGCCGATTGGTAGGGTTTATTATATTATATACGCTTGTAATGATGCATCATGGTTTTTAATCATGCTATCGTTGCCGATGCCGATAGGCTATCGCCGATAGCGTTAGGATATCTCACGTTTGTTCCCTTGCCAATTATAGGGTCAAATTAACTGGCATGCCTACTGACACATCTGGGTTATTTAGGACCTGCACTGAAGCTAAGCAGATTCTTCCAGGCCTTCGAGTGTGAAGACGTAGGGATACCTGTGATTTTTGTGTCTATAAGAGAATATTCTTTCAGAGTGGATGGTCACATCTAACCTATCAAGGAACCAAACAAATCTATAAAAACTATGTGAAATAATTACATCTAGCCTCATTGAGGCAACCAAACTTTTTGGCCACCAAGGTGAACTCTGCATCCACCGAAACAAAAATATCAAATTGACTCATCCTAGATGTACCGAGATCGTCATGTCTCATCAACTTGCCATGATTTTACACGCCCTTAGGGGGCGTTTGGTTCCATGGACTAAAGTTTAGTCCGTGTCACATCGGATGTTTGGGTATCAATTTGAAGGACTAAACGTGAACTAATTATAAAAATAATTGCAGAATCAGAGGATTATTCGCGAGACGAATCTATTAAGCCTAATTAATCAATGATTAGCAAATGTTTACTGTAGCATCACGTTGTCAAATCATGGCGTAATTAGGCTCATTAGATTCGTCTCGTCAATAATCCACCGATTATGAATGAATTTTGTAAATAGTCTACATTTAATACTCTAAAATAGTATCTAAACATTCGATGTGACGGGGGCTAAAGTTTAGCCTCGGAACCAAACTGGGCCTTAATCCTCTGCTGCGTAGAAAGCTACCTGGTCAACTAACGTAGGTATAAATGGGGAGCCTGACATGCTCATAAGGGCATTCACAGTGGGGCAGTGGCTTGGTCGAAAAGAGCCGGTGACACGTATCAAGCCACGACACATGCTACATCTTCTACAACCCATATCTATGTTTCCTCTAGCCACAAGCTAAGCAGCCTTTTTCTTTTCAGCTTTTTCTTCAACCCAGCCTAGGCTTGCGCAGTGGGGTGGGTATGCACGGGGCAGCTTTAAGCTCGAAGCTCCCGTCGCCTGCAGAGGCCACGTTTATTCGCTCGAAGCCACAGCGCCAGCTGAGTTGGAGGAAATCTTCTGATGTGACAAGCTGAGATCACTGTCCAGCATGGAGCGTTGTAAACGCCCTATCGTGGCCCGGGCGCCCGGCCACCCGAGGAGCAGCTAGCTTCTTCAGACAAATGTTACAGCCAAACTGCAAACCTCGGAATGTTTATCCGGTTTCTCTCTCTCTCTCTCTCTCAGACACATACACACATGACGTCGCAGATCTGATGCCCTCCTTTTCAGCAACAGGACACTCGTGAATCATGATGCAGAGTCCCCTGATTCTACTGGGAGCCTATGAGCGCCAAGAAGAAATTAATATAAACATCATCATTTCAAGCTCAGATGTCCGGGCGGCTAGCCAGCTGCCTTGCCTACAACGTCGTAGTAGTAGATCTCGCAGATGTTTACACCCAGAAGCTCTTGTTAGACAGTGACCATATATCAGTGCGAATAATATTTACCCCCACTCAAAATTTGCATCATTTGGCTTACAGATGCTTTGCTTTCTTAATAATAAAGTTTAAAATGCTCAAACATTATGAATTTACAATATTAATGTATTTCATAAATTAGAGAGACAAGACACAAGGCTAAATATAGGCATGTGGTTTAGTGTTTATGGGTGGCTTGAACATTGTCTCAAAATAAAATGTTACTGTCCAAAAATGTATTTTGTAGACGTATCGTCGAGTATCATGAATTGAATTATTTTTTAAAAAATAAAAATAATCAAATATTTCTCTATACACGTATGAGAATGTATCATCGTATTAGGACATACCAGTGATTCATAGACTTAGCCTACAATAGTCATATTATGGTCTACCAAACCACCTATGGCCGGTTACCGACAATAGTCATATGGTGGTAACTGATTGGTTACCCCAATAATTGATCCAACAAACACTATTACCAGTCTCGGCTTATTAACGATGTGATAACCGATTTGATTAACACTGTTACCAATGTGACCGTTTGTTAACAACCGGCGAGTACTAGGGAGAGCATGGAGAAGGACGAAGGCGGGCTGCCCTGCCCCTGGGAGAATGAACCTGAACTGCGCAGCCGGCTGAATTTCGCCCGCATCATCATATGACCTTTACCCCCGGGGAGAATGTTCAGCGGTTTGCACGCTGCATGCATTGCCGATTTGCAGGCGGCCGGTGAATCGAACGAACGGCGCGACGAGGATAAACATCGAACTCTGCACCCACGCATGATGAGATGCCGTCAGCTTCAGCATTGGATTCTGCAGCAAAACCGCAATGATGTGAGCTGAGAAAACATAGGCCATCGGTAAAAAAAAAAAAAACTTACTTCCATCTCTCCAACATTATTCTAAAAAGGACAGAGGAGTATATACAGTCAAATTGCAACCATTCCTACTCCCTTATCTCATAAAGACAGTAAATTAGTTATAAGATAACGAAAATACTATATTTATTATTAATAAGAAATTAATATTGTAAAGAAACAGATAAAATATATTGATTTATGAACTAATGTAAGGATTAGTAAAGAGATAAAAATATTTTTGACAAATTTGTTAGAACTGAGGGAGTATTAGGTAATGAGAAAAAGGATGCTCGATGTAGGCACTTCGTAGCATCTCCAACAGTATTCTTATCTAGCATTTAAAATTTTCAATAAAATTTGAATTTTTATTCTATATCACGGGGCACAGGAGTAGTATCGTTTGTCCTTCACTCCGGACCAATCAAATTTAAGGATTTTAGAGAAATTAAAATAATTCATCTAAAAATTTTCGTTTTAAAGTAGCCATAGACCATAAAAAACTCATTCTTTTATGTATTATATCCATCTAAAAAATTGATTGTAGCTCTTTAATTTTATCATAAAACTATTTTACTTTTACCTACTTATATAACATCGGTTCATAAATGAAGCAATTTTATTTCTTCAGTACTCAGTACCTACCTTTTATCTATTACTCTGTACTTCACAACACTAATTTCTTATTAATCAGAGCACTTTGTTTTTTTTCTTATTAGTAATTTATCAATTTTGCTTCAAAATTAAAGTCTTTGTGAACAGAGTATTACCGGTCATCAACCCCATGCTGATTAAGGTAAAAATAAAATAAAATAAAATACAGAGAGTTGACAACATAATAATCGAGTACTCCAGTAAAACCGAGGCAAGGCAGCCTCTGCAGCTATCTGCAGTGAAACCGTGAAGCTAGCTAATAAAGTACTCCTAATCGCGTGAACTGGGAGTAATTGCTAGCTCACCCGATAGACTATATTTATAAAATAGTAGTGTGACCAATGATTTACGTATCTTTTACTAAGTATTTCCTCCGTTCTATAATAGACGAGAATTGATATTTTATAGTACAACGAATCTGAATAAAGTTTTTTGTCTAAATTTATTGTAATATAAAATATCAAATTCTATTCTAAATTATAATATTATAGAACAGAAAAAGTATGTAATAATACTAATAACAAACAAACGAAAATGCTTAAAAATTAAAAAACAGAAAATATTACATAACGGCGGAAGCATGTAATAACATTAATAACAAATGAAAAAAAGGCTTAAAATTAAAAAAAATAGAGTAAGGTTGACCGCCGTGGCGCCATGTGTGACCGCGACCGCGAGTCACGGTCGGGCCCGGACCCCGGCCTCTGCGCTTAGCCGTGTGTCTGCGTGTCCTCTCCCCTCCACATGCGAATCTGCGATGACTGATTCGTATTCAGTATCGTGTACAGCACAGTGCAGGGGTGCAGCCTGACGAACGCAACAGCACCGAAACCGGCCAGAAATGTGGGGCCCACCCGCTGACATGTCTTGACCGCCGGTCTAGCCTCCACGTACCGTACGTGTTACGTATTACGCGTGATACGTACCGTTTAGTGTGTGTACGAGCAGCGAATACGTATTATATACGCGTCGGCGCGTTTCGGTTTAACGAAATCGGCGGAACAACGGTTTTCAGATCTTACGAGAACTCCATCGGTAAATGTTTGTCGAACGTACGATACGTGCGAAAACCACGCAAACTCGTTTGATTACCGTACATCAGTTTAATGATTCTACGTACTTTAATCAGTATGTCGACTGTACGTATGTACTGCGCCGATATGAATGCTGTTGATGGTCGGTTGGTGGAATTATCGTGAACATCCTTCTTATAATCCTTTTAATGGCTATGATTTTATAAAACTTTTTCATAGATATTTTTTATAAAAAATTTAAAGTGTTTTTAAAATTTGTAGTGTTTAGTTTTTAAAATAATTTTTAACCCTTCTAATATTTAATTTATCGGTTTGTGAACTTAAATATTTGCTGTAAACTCATTTTAATCAGTAATTTAGTGTGCATCAGACTGTACAGGGTCTGTCGAGTCTCGGTTACCGAAGCCTTGATGGTAGTAGAGTACAGATTTGATTTCATACTCCTAGCGTGTTTAATTAAATATCTAATTACAAATGGCTGATCTGACACGGGTAGTGCTACCATGTCACGGACTCACGGGCTCTAGGATTGATACTGGCGTCAACGGTGTGTTCAATAGATACAAAATATATATTTCATTTATCTGAAAATGCAGTGATTTTTATAGTTTAAAATATATCATAATATAGCAATTTAGTAAAATTTAATTTTACATATAAAGTACTCGTACTACTCTTAATTTTATTACTCATTATCATATTTAAATATTTTTGGGTACATACTCATCCAGCTTAAACAGTTTTTATGTATCTTCTTAATACATGTGTCATGCTAATAAACTATATTTTGTGATTGATGGAGTAGTTAAGATAAAGCTAATATTTCCAACTCGACAACATATAGCCACTCTCGATTTTTTAGAGTGCTTGCAAACGTATCTAATAAGCTGACAATCCTAATCAAAACTGGGCTCACAAATCCGAGAGGAATCGGATCCCAACGTAATTCTGTCCCTCAGAGGACAGAGATGGAAAAACACGGTCTTGCACGAATCTCGACGTAATATACACCGTCCAAAGTTGGAGCCCTCATGCCTTGGGAAAAAAACACTCCCCGCCGATCGAGCTGAGAGTGAATTCCATCTCCATGGCTTGATCACCGATGAGTACTACGTCAATTGTACGTGAAGACGATGGAGAAGTAGACGGTGCCTTGTCCACGCAAAGCATGTCATGGCCGGTATAATACGCCGTATCGCCATCAAAATTCAAACCCAATTAATTATAATCTAGTCAAACCAAAATACATCACAATCATCCAAGAATATTTGAACAGTACACATTCACGTCTTCTATCGATCAATCAATTACACAACTTGCATTACGCGGCTCAACATCGCGCAATCAAATTAAGCTCCCTGTACGTGTACTCATCAATTAATACTCGTTTAGTCTGAATTTCACAAGTCTGAATATTTTCATGTTTATATTGATTGGAGCAAACATTGGCAACATGCCAACATTTGATGTTTGAAAGGAGGCAACGCAATTAAGCGTGCCCCCGCTCAGATCAGATCGAAGGCATTGATCGATCGAGCCAAGATATAAGAATATAAGATATAGGCAACATCACGTGGTATACTACTGTCGTACACAACATATACGTACAAAAGGGTACGTAGGTTGCCTGCACATTAAGTTAATTTCCACGTGGCACGTGAGCTAAAAACAAACTAGTCGTAGCTAGTAGCCATTACCTTAAACGCATATATACTTTGCGTATATCCAAAGAAATTAATATATATCAAAAGAACAATCTCTTTGTCAAAAAATATAAGCTATATAAGGTTTTTTGTTGTAATTTTTAACATACTCTTTGGCTCCTAGTTTCTTTTATAATATCGTCAACAACTAAATATCAAACAAAAGTGTTTTTATATATGAATTCAAATGTCACATGCATAACACAACAATACATGATTTTAACTTTGTTATTAGTTAAAGTTTTAAAAATTATTTTTTTCAAATACATAAATGCCATATATAACTTGGACACATAAAATTAATATAGAATACAAATATTTTCATATATGAATTCAACCATATATTATGTATAACACGAAATACACATAATTTTAACTTAATTATTTGTTAAAAATTAAAAGATTATTTTTTCAAATACATAAACACCTTATATTTGTGAAAGGAGCAAATATTAACCTTAATTAATTTGCAAAGTCATCATGCATGACATGAAGTAGAGCTACTACATACAGGGGTGGAATTGGGCCTAGAGCACATTGAGCTCTAACTCTACTCGTGAAATTTTTTTAGTGGACTATTATACATGCATTTTTAGAAATATATAGATTTTAGAGGTCTAACCAAACTATTTCAGCCTAGCCCAAGGTTGAGCCCCACTCTCCAATCTCCAGCGGCACTGCTAGCCCACCGGTAGCTCCTAATGCATACAGATGGAAATGAATGCAAACCCTAGAGCAAAGACGTTGCGTCGCCGCCCCAAGTCGTGTGCCCACCCCCGTGAGCTCACTCGCCCCCACTGTCCCTACGTGCACACTCACCCCGTCACCCCTACGAGTGCGTCGCAGCCCCTGCCCCCACAGCGTGCCGACACCCGCCACGGCGCCGCCCCTACCCCCGCTGATGGCCACCGCCCACTTGCGCCCTCTGCCATGACCCCTGCCCGTGTGTGGCCTACACGGCAGACCAGCCTCATGCATGGGCGCGCGGCGCAGGTGAACCGTCGCCTTTGTCGTTGTTGGTGTCCTGCCTCTAGGATCTAGTGATCGCTGATCAATCTCCTATGATGCCTATCTAGTTCATAGTATTTTAAGTCTCAGGCTTAGGAAGATTTATTCTGACTCTGTCAAGACTACATACCTACATGTATGTAGACCTTACAACACTAGAACAATATTACGTAAATTGCACAGTAATTTAATTGACGAGCATGCATGTGAATAAATATATACGTGCGTGTAGCTTGCAAGTAATGTGTTGGTGTTGCCTCCATGCCTGCACGTACCAATCCTTGGCTTGCGGTTCATCAGGCTGTAACGTGCCAGCATTAGCAACGTACGTTTTGGTCGTCGTCCTGGCTGTGGTTAATTTGTGCCATCTGCTATCGATCATTTATTAACAGCCTCTTATTACTTCTCGCTGACACGATCGATCCAAACAGTACACATGTAAAATCAATGTATATGTTGGTTGTACTCTTTTGACCCATAAAAACCGTGAGACTAGTTAGTACTTCTTTAGAATTGATGAATTTTATAGAATCTTTACATAAATTAGTATAAATTTTTTAATTAAAAATCTTTCAAATTTATTTAATATTTTTATCCAAACGGCCCCGTTGTACCTGAACAGTACCCACCATTTTGTAGCCTTTTTTAATTTATTTCAAAAACTGTTTAATAAAATATAAAAAGAAAGCTGTATATAACATTTTTATATTTTGTGACCAAATAACGATGTGGATATCGTAATATAGCAAAAAAATAATTAAAATATGATAAATTTTAAGGTAGATCAAATTAATAAACACCGTTCATTATTTTTATAGATATATCGGTTATGATTAAATGATATCAGTGCCTTACTTCTTACAAAGTAATAGATCACCTTGATATAACAGTTACACGCGATTAAAAAAATCAACCTCTTAGTATCTAAGAAGAGATAATATATGTCACTTATTTTTTTCTAACAAGCTGAGATTAATTATATCTTTTATCTTTTACAAAGGTAAAAGATGTACAGTAAAAATCCCTTAAAATATACTTCTGTATTATATTACCTTGTCACGTCATCAACACGTCATACACAGCTACTGCATTGATTCTGATAAAAAAAAATTGACAAATAAACGATATGAAAGTTGAGGGATGAATTCCAAACTTCTGCGATAGTTGGAGATGTAAAATATACATTTTCCTATAAATCAAGAAAAGCACTGGTAATTCAGGTTTTACGCGTAAGCATCAGGCGCACACAGTTAAACCTACGAAAACGAAGAGCTCCTATCTAAAATATACTCACTTGGCTACTATAGTTTATTTGGCTACCTAGCTAGCTGTTGTTCAAGCTTCCAAGCAGATCGATCGATCAACGTGTACTACATCGATCATTATATTAATTCCACATATATTATATATCCCATCAAGACTTAATTAACTTAAATAAGGATCGATAATCGATTGGACGAAAAGAAACTTCTACAAGGTCGAATTGATGACAATTAGTCAAATAAGAAGCAGCAGATGTGCACACGATGGCCGAAATGTGGCCGGGGTGCAGTTCGATCGTTTTCATTCGCACACGGACGCCATGTACGCACGTCGTCGAACATTAATTGAAACCCAAGTTACCACATATGTTAGATCGATTTCAATGTATTTAGACTAGTTAGTATATATAGATGGGGTTTATGTAGGATGTATCCTTTAGTTGTTGAAATCTACACAATAATAAATATTTAGACAGAGTCAAATGGGTAGGACACACAAGTAAATAAAACAAGAGCACCAGTGAGACAAGAAAGAGAAAATAATAAATTATTTTTTTATTTCATACAGGCAGTCCGTAGTACTATGTAGTACTATGTGTAGCTAAATATATTTCTTTGCTATAGACCAATCCTACAATCTTTATGAATATGTTGGAAACATTTTTTATTTCCTATGAACTACTTTACTATAATATTGTGGTTAATTGCCTTGGGTATATGCAAGTATGCATATTGTTTCTGTTTTTTCTATCTTTATCCGAATACAACATGCATGATTGCGATGTTTACGTTTGTTTGTGTGTGTATATGGGTCTATTTAAGTTGTATCCAGATTTGGATTTTATAACTTAATTTTGGGTTAATTAATGGTTTTCACCACTTGTTTACGCATTAGCTAGATTTTAGAATACAGTAAGAACACACAGTATAAAAATTTTATCTTAAAATTGTTTTATGTTGGTCATGTATCTCGACTTTTAATCCGCAACGAAAAAAAGTTCATTCAATCACATGAGCAAAAAAAAGGAAACGGCTTGCATGTTCATCGACGAATAAAGTACACGTTATTAGGCCAGTTGAGGAAACCTTAGAATTCTCACTCGACAATACTCTGATTCCTTATATATATAATTTTGTACTAGAAGAAAACAGGGGTTCACCGAGTGTCACAGGCACTCGGCGAACCCCCAAAAACACTCGACGAAGGTTTCGCCAAGTGTTACACTCGACAAACAACACTCGGCGAACCCGCTGTCGGCGAACAGGGTTCACCGAGTGTTAAATTTGGTACTCAGTAAAAAAAACAGACTAACGGTGTGTGAAGCGGCGTGACAAACGGTTTGCCAAATGCCAAAGACTTGGCACTCGGCAAACAACAAAACTAGAAATAAAAAAAATGAGTGGCTGAGCGCAGCGTGGCCGCGAGCGGCAGAGCAGGGCGCAGCGACGAGCGGAGGGGCGGACGGCGTGGAATGACTGG
>KE371174.1:491353-519563 GCA_000418225.1 Zizania latifolia | reverse complement strand
GGCGCCGCGACGGGGCCGACGGTGGGGGAGGGTCACCGGAGAGAGGACCGGAGGAGCGGGAGGTGTGAGAGGGAGGAGGAGATGTGAGGGGGAAGTTTGAATATAATGGAGGGAGAGTGAAAAGAGTGCGGGAGTTTTAAAAAAAGGCGTGCGCGCGGGAAAAAATGGCGGGGCACGAATTTTTTTGTTTGCTAAGTGCAAACACTCGGTGTTTCCCGAGTGTCTTACATTTGGCACCTGGCAAACAATTTTTTTTTTTTAAATTTTATCAAATTTGTTTTTCATTCTTACCCTTGACAAAATTTGTAAAACAATAGTGGGTAATGCCTAAAAATACACTCAAAAACATGAATATGATTTTTTCGGATAATATAGTTTATTATTTCATGCTCTTGCAGTTCAAATTTGACATGTTTCAATTTAAATCATAGGAATACAATTAATGAATTAAAAATAGCTAACTGATCTAGATAAATGCCAAAAATTTTCATGGGATTAGATACGCTGTATTTTGATTGTAGAAAAAGTTTTGAGTTCAAACGAAGATTTAACCATCGATTTTCTTTCAAATCCAACCAACTCCTTTAAATCCAAATTCATCCTCGAAAAATATCTGGTTTCTTAACATCCTACGTGACAACTTTCTTGATACATTTAAAAAAATTTATCACAGTATCTACATGTTATATCATAATACCACGACAGGTCTCGTGTTTTGTAGAATTCATTTGATTTTTTTTAGAATTAAAAAACCATCATGCTCCACGTTGCCGATCGAGTGTCGCAACCTAGATTTTTCAAAATTTCTTTCAATTTAGTGGGTAAGGTCTACAAATAGACTCAAAAATATTAATATGATTTTTCTATAAATTTTGGTTCATTATTATATTCACTTGCAGTTCAAATTTGATCTATTTCAATATAAATCCTATAAACACACTTAATAAATTAAAAATAGTAAACTGACCCAGAAAAATACCAAATTTTTACATGAGATAAGCTATGTTGTATTTTCACAGTAAAAAAAGTTTCAAGTTAAAATAAATATTAAACCAACGATTTGTTTTAAATCTTACCCATTCCTTTTCTAGAGCCTAGTTCCTAGGAGAATCTCTAGTTTCTTAACATCCTAGGTGACAACTTTCTTGAAATATTTTTAAATTTTTATCACAATATCTACGTATCATATCATAATACCATGATAAGTCTCGTGTTTTTTAGACTTCATTTGATTTTTTTAGAATTAAAAAACTATTAAACTCCACGTTGCCAATTGAGTGTTGGAACTTAGATGTTTAAAATTTTCTTTCAATTTAGTGGATAAGAACTAAAAATAGACTCAAAAACATGAATACGTTTTTTCTATAATTTTTGGTTTATTATTTCAGGCACTTGTAGTTCAAATTTCACCTATTTCAATTTAAATCCTAGAAACACAATTAATGAATTAAAAATAGCAAACGGACCTAGAAAAATGCAAAAGTTTTATATGGAATAAGATATATTGTATTTTGAGTGTAGAAAAATTTTCAAGCTAAAACAAAGTTGCCAGGTATTATTTTTTTAAAAACAATTCACATAAAATGATGAATATCCTGGGTTTACCGAGTGTAAACACTCGGCGAACCTGAAAAAAAAATTTCCCACCCAAACACGCCATCGTAACGTCCGTTAGTGCTGATTTTTTTTTTCTGTTTTTCGCCAAGTATCATAGGATTTGCCGAGTGTTTATTCAAAAACACTCGGCAAACCCATCTTTGCTGAGTGCCCAAAATAATGCACTCGGCAAAGATTTTGACACTCGACGAATCCGAAGTTTCCCGTAGTGTTGGATTCGTGTACGAAAAATATGAAAATCACCTTAAATATTTTTATTTTCTGATTATTTATTCTACTTTAAGAAATTGAATTATTTATTTTTAGGAGTATTAATATTTATTTGATATGACAAACATGTAAGAAAAAAAATAAAAAAGTGTCAATAATATCTAAAATGACTTATATTTGAAAAAAAATGAGAATGCTTAAACTATTTATACATGTAATCGGATGAAGTACATTATTTTTATACAAATTAATACTTATCTAAGCAACCCTAGTACTGGATGTACGTTTTGCAAATTGCAAGCTGGGCAAGGTAGAGAATTAAGGTCAAAGTCAACTCATGCGATGCAAATGGGCAGGAGGAAAAATTCTACGGAGGAAGCGATCGATGAGCAACCCTAGCTACCAATGTAAGGAACACATGGCCCAACTACTAATCAAATCCCCACCAATGTACTCCTAATTCAGTTTAAATTCCTCTTAATGACTTGATCAAATCGAGCATAAATAGCTAGCTAGCCCCCGCTTGCATTGTCTTGTCACCGCCACTTGCCAACCACGGATACTTCGCATGGTATCGTGCTAGCTAGCTAGCCTCCGTGTCCGTCTCGGAGCCGGCAGCTGGCCGATCGAGCTCGAGATGTCGACGTCGTCGTCCATGGCGAGGCGGAGTGGCGGCGGCGGCGGCGGCGGCGGGAGGCAGTTCCCGGTGGGTCGGCGGCGCCACGTGCCGGTGGTTGATAGCGGGTGCGGGTGCCGGCCGCGCCGGCCGAGGCTGCTCAGCTTGTCGTCCTTGTTGCTCTGGCCCGCTTCCGCGTGCAAGCAGCAGACGGCGGCGGCGGTGCCGGAGAATAGAGGGGTCTCGCAGTATTCGTCGCCGTACCACTTCCGGTCGTCCTCCTCCGTCGCTTCCTTCTCGTCATCGTCAGCCGCCACCTACAGCACCGGATACTCCGCCGCGAGCTGCTACTCGTCCCATGGCCGCCAACACGGCGCCGGCAAGAAAGAGGAGGTAGTCAAGGTGGCGAAGCCGTCGTCGCCGTCGCCGGGCAAGAGGCCGCAGCCGAGCAGGAAGAAGAAGATGTCGATGGCGGAGGACGACGGCGGCGTCGGGGTGGCGGTGGAGAAGGAGTCCTCGGACCCGCGCGCCGACTTCCGGGACAGCATGGTGCAGATGGTGGTGGAGATGGGGCTCTGCCACTGGGACGACCTCCGCTCCATGCTCCGCCGCCTGCTCGCCCTCAATGCGCCGCGCCACCACGCCGCCATCCTCACCGCCTTCGCCGACGTCTGCGCCCAGCTCGCCGCCCCCTCGTCGCCGGTGTACGGCCAGCACCGGCGCTAGCCATAGCCACTGACCCTGGTGGCGGCGATGTGTTGCCAGGTGAATTTACCGCACGGTGACAGGATCTCCCAAGAAAAGAAAAAAAAGAGCTTGTACTACACTAGTACGGCAAAAGCCATTAAAAACTGAAGAAAAAAATTTGTCAAGTTCCAGTACAAGTAGTACAGCTGTTTGATTTCTGTAGCTCAGTTCATGTTGGGTTAATTTCTGTTTAATTTAGTGTTGAGTAATTGGGTTTCCAGTGTGTGTTTGGTCTTATTTAGGAAGTTAATTAAATTGTAGCATCTGTTACTGTGTGTGTGGGGTAGATTGTATCAAGTACTCAAGTTGTATGGCCTTTGGTTTTGCATGAAGGTCCATAGAGGATTAAGCAGTGATAGTTAGTTATTTAATTCACAAGTGATGAGTGATGACTATGTAATTAAATGATGTGTTTACATGTGTGCCGATGATAGCCTGTGATTCTGTGTGCGCTTCTTGAAACTTTCAACGAGGCCTCATTCTAGAACAGAATAATTTTAAAGGAGTTTTAGAGAATTTAAAACTAAATCATATGAAAATTCTGTAAATTTTTTTTACTAAAGGGACCCTACACTTCTGACATGATCAATTCTGTCATGCCGAGGTGCCACCCGCTGACATGCAGTCACTGAAAGTTTGCTGTTCTTTCTTCTCTACAAGACTGAAACACATGTGTCTTAGCGCATCCACAATTAGCAATGGAGCCGGAGCCAGTAATTAATAACATATAGGGCTAAATAAATTATTCTTAAATTTCATCAAAAATTTATATAATATTTTAAATCTTAATAAAGTTTTAGGGGCAAGACTAGGATCAAGCTAGATCAAGCCACAACTACCTTATATCTGTATCCGCCACTGTCCACGATGTTGTTAAAAAGCGACTGTAACAGTTTTTTCAGGCCGGTAGTAGTAACCGGGCAAAGCGTCGGTAACGGTAATTTCGTGATTCGGACAAAAGCGTCGGTAACCACGTTAATAATCGGACAAATTATCTGACAAATTAATTAGGGATCATCGCTGTTAACTGTGTGGCTGGTGGTTTAGGAACCCAAGGCTCCGACTAAGCAGAAAAAAGGTTGTGAGCTCCAGCAGTAGGCGGCCACGAGGGGGACGACGCCGGCGTCGTAGCCTCGAAGGTCCCGCCAGCGATGACCGTCAGCCTCTCCTGAGCTAAGTGAATGCCAGCCCCATCCATTCGCCGACGACGGCAGACTGCTGCCGGCTCGCACTGTCGTCGGCAGTGCCAAATCTTGGGCCTGAGCTGCGTCGCCGCTGTTGCACCTCTGATTGCCGCAGTTGCCTTGGATTTGACGTCGCCGCTGAGAGAGAATCCAGAGGAGGATGCCGACGAGGGTGAATGGGAGGAGGACATTTGTTGCAGGGGTTAAGTTTAGATCTGTGCCATTGGATCTCCATATATGTGAAAGCCCAAATTCTACTGTATTAGCTGCAAAATATAGAATTTTTTTATAAATAATATATTTTTACAAAATTTTAATTATGATACGCGATCTCAAAAAATCACAAAACTAAACTTCAATCGATACTTGAACCATCGACAGAGTCTCTGTCAACACTTCAAGTTTCGACAGAGACATCTATCGACCTTTTAGCATCTGTCGATAGTTGAACTACAGAGCACTCGCTGGCCATGCGTCGCGCCCTCGCACGGCCGATGCCTCGCCTCCCGTGCCCACTGTCTCGCGCCTATCTATCTCTCTGTCGAGAGTTTTCAACTGTCGACAAAGAGCTCTGTGTCGATAGATGTCTATTTTTGCTATTGTTTGAGATCACGTACTAGAATTAAAATTTTATAAAAAATATTATTTATAAAAAATTCCAAAATGTATCCGTTAGTCGCAGTGCAGTCGTACTGTCCGATGAACAGTGTAGATGCAGCTCATCCATGGCCTTTCCTAGACCAGCTCACTCATCCATTGTTTGGAATCCATCGTGGGCACAATCTCAAGAGCTCAAGGCCTGGGCTGCCTGTCACGACGAACATTTCAGGCCCAACATAATCGGCGTTTGATGAACAGCTCCCAAGTTCTCAAATCTCAACTCAACCGAATCTCGATTCGTTTCACTGAGACTGTAGGAGTACATGCGTAGAACAGTACCTGCGCTCCATTTCGACGTCAAATTGCTTGCCTCAGCATTGAATTTCTCACCTCCCTTGAAGAGCAAGTTGAACATTGATTGGTTTAACAAGATCACTGCGTGCATTTAACAAGATCACTATCTTCACATGGTCGTCATGCCTGCATGCAGTAATATACTGCAGTATGCTGCACATTTCTTAACGCCCCCGTTGAATGCAATAATACGAAAGAGTCTACTTCACACGTGAAGTATTGATGTTAGTATACATAACCCATTAAACTATATATTAAACCTCGTATTTTATTATATTATATATGCAAACTGATTAAAATAATCTCTTGGTTTTATAGATGGTTTTATCCATGTGAACTATGACCGAGACAATGATACAACTATAGAATTAGTTAAGAATTTTTGTAATGAGTGTAACAACATGAAAAACACTTTAATACTAATATGTAATCCATGGACTTACCAATAATTGAGATAAAAGAATTCAGTTAAATCAACCTGGATTAAAAGAACTAACTTATATATCACATAATCAATACCACTGAGGCATCATCATCTAAAAGAACTACCTACAAAACCACTCTAGAGAGTTATTTAAACTTATTTGCATACTTTAGGGGATAAAATATCTGATTTTATAGTTCAAGGGTTAAGTAGACCAACCCTAATACTTCATGGAGTTAAGTAGACTTTTTCAATGTAATATAGAGTACATTTGTAGCAGTACCACTGTATATTTATTTTCACCTGATAAAGAAGTTCAGAGCAAATTTGAGCTGTGGAGCCAATGAATGCCAGAATTGTGAATTAATGTAGAGTACTACTCATGTTATCTTCACTTGAGAATTGATGTAGAGCCAACAAATGCCAACAAAGTTCAGAACTGCTTGGAGAGCTGAAGATTCCAAGTAGTTAGCTGGTCTGAGTATATAGGTAGCTAGGCTAAGTAGCTAGTAGGTTTAAATAGTTAGAGTGTTTGCCATCCTAGATTTTAGCTATGCAGCTGGTATCCTGATAGATGTGATAGATGTATTGTCTAAAATGTCCTTGGGTGAGTTGATGTCTAAAATGCCCTTGGGTGAGTTGATGTCCTAATTATGTATTGACAGAAGAGACATCCATGTTAAAAATTTGCAGTACTTAGTTCAAACATTGACAAATTAATATTAAATTTTCATGACAATAAATATGAGTCCAAATCATAATTTTAAATATTAATACGAATAACTACCATATCACCATATAAAAGGAACATACGAAAGGTGTCCATAGGCATATAAGTGTACATATCATTATCAAAAGGAACTTCTATAGAATTATCTACAATCTTCAAGCCATCAAGCCGTTAGCTATGGAATCACAAAAGGCACACATATCACTAGTATCTAGTGCCATGCTAATGTAACCACCTCCTGTGCTTGAACCTACATGTGGCATGTACTTTTCATCATTATCACACCTCTTAAAGAGACAGTCACTCAAAGCACTGTCTCAAATAAAATTATAAAGCTCCATACAAACAAAGATAATATTCTTTTGCCTCTCAACCTCATAGCCTATCATATGCAATAGAATTCGCCAATTCATTTTAATACACCAAATGCATGTTCAATGATATTACGAAAAGAGGAGTGAGCATGGTTGAAGACCTCCTTTTGGCCACTTGGGCGCCCTCCCCGTTGAAACCCCGACAAGTGATACTTTTGCCCTCTGTACAAAGCTAGAGCATCTCCAAGAGTCATCTTAAAACAGATCACATATATTCTTAGATAGGAGACACCCTAAACAAAAAAATTATCTAAATCTTTCTCTCCCATAGCAATTCCCCTAAATCTCAATTTTCTATTTTTTAAAACAAATCTGGGCCCAATTTTAGGATCCTAGGCAGCGCATTGGAGTGCATTCTCTCTCACAGAGGGGAAGGTGACGTAGGGCAGGCTACCAGATTCAACTCGTGCCAGGCCACCACTCACCAGATCCAGTCACGTCGCTGGCCACCGCCGCCTCCCGTCACGCCACTGACTGCCGCTGCAGCATCTCTTGGCGCTACACTGCCAGCTACCTTCACACTGCACTACCTCCCCGCGCCACGTAACACCTCCTCGCACCGCACTGTGCCACCGCCGCCTCTCATCGCACCACCGGTTGCCACCGCCGCATCTCTTGATGCTGCGCTACCAGTTGCCTTCACGCCGCACTACCTCCCCACGCCGCGTAACACCTCCTCGCATCGCTACCAAGAGGTAGGAAGCCAAGAACAGCCGAACAGGTACCGGGGACTAGCTTCTACTTCGTTCTTCTTTTTATCTATTTTCTTGCACTCCAGTCAAGGGAGGTAGGTAGGGACCCCCAGACCGAGCAAGTGAGCAACCAAGCACTATACCGCACTTGTTTGATGCTATTTGCTACAATACTTGAAGTCTTAAACTAAGAATTGATTATGTAATATTTTTATAAACATTGCTTATTTTTATGTATATTATATATATACATGTGTATCGCCGTATCATGTTCTAGTTTGATCTGTATGTACATCGATCCATGGTAACTAATTTGGCTCTTATTCCAGTTCTATAGGGATATAAAAGCAATCACTCGGTGATGAATCATCAAAGCTTCCTCATGTGAGGGATTTATCATCGTCAGATGATGATGATGAATTGATTATTACCACAACATAAGTAGTAAATGACCAATATCAATTAGTTAATGCATCAACTTATGGGAGTTCAATATAGTAGGGCATCAAGTAGTTCATCATGACAGAGAAGCAGGACATATGAGGTTGTTCTAATATTATTTCTCGAACAATCCTACATATGGCTCTACTTTCTTCCAACGCATGTTTGAACCAATCATTATTATTTTGTTCTATTTTAATGTACACACATTCTATGTATATCTTATTACTACTATCCACACAGGTTTAGAATGGGTCGATCTCTATTTCTACGTATAATGCATGCTGTAGAAGATCATGACTACTATTTTGTGCAAAAGAGGAATGCAGCAGGTACACTTGGGTTAACTTGTTTGCAGAAGGTTACCGTGGCATTCCGTATGTTAAATTATGGACTAGCAGCTGACACCACAGATTAGTATGTTCGTATTGGAAAAAGTACTGCTATAGAGAATTTGAAAAGGTTTGTCAAAGCTATTAGCAAAAGTACTTAAGGTCACCAAACGAGAATGATACTGCTAGATTACTTGCAATTGGAGAGCAAAGAGGTTTTTTGGGTATGTTAGGATGTATAGATTATATGCATTGGAAGTGAAAGAAATATTATTTTGCATGGCAAGGGATGTACTCTGGCCATGTGCATGAGCCTACAATAGTTTAGTAATTTCTAAGTGTAATAATTGTAGGTGTTTTTCATGGTTCAATAGAAAAGATCTAAATAGCTAAAACGATATATATTGTTGCCATAGATAATTGTAGGTGATTTTCATGGTGCATTAGCCATGATCCTTCGCACAAACCTTGCAAGATCCTAATATCTCTAAGTGCATCCAACCTTGACTTTATTTTGCACGACCATGGTCCCAATTGCAATTTAATTACAAACACACATGGAGAATTAATTGGAGAGATGGAGAATTGGAGATGCATCACCTTGGGGACAGCTAGACCACATTGTGTTGTCTTGCTTAGGTAGAGTAGAAGCTGACGCCAAGAGAGTTAGAAGCAGGGATGGGCGCTGCTTTTCCTGTCCCTGGGTGGCACGGGTAGCTACAATCTAGGCGCTGCTTTTCCTGTCCCTAGGTGGCACGGGCAGCTGTCGTCTGGAGTGGATTGTGGCAAATAGCAGTTGTCGCCCGTCGAAGGGGATTCAGTCAGGATGAATAGGCAGGGATGGGCAGCCTGCACAAGATGGCGGTGCCCACTCGCTGGCTCATTCCTCTCCTCGTGAATGAGCAAGGAAAAGGCGCGCGAAGGAAAAAAGCAGAAAATATAAGATAGGATTGATGGGTGAGACCCTACATTTGGGGTGGAGAGGAAAAAATTTAGGATGCCACTAAATATAAGAGGTTAGGTAGGGAAATTATTGGAGGATGATTTTTGTAGTATAAACATTAATTTTAACTATAGGGTGTTAAATAGAATGACTCTTGGAGATGCTCCTAGGTATACCTTTCTATTAGGATAACCAACATCAACTAGATAAAATTTTCCTACAAGAATTAAATCAGATTAATGATAATGCATAAAATGAGAGATATAAATAGATAATTGTATTGTCATATTAAGAGATATAAAATGAGAGATATAACAAGATAGAGTGTCAACAAGAGTCATGGACAGATCTAGACCAACCAACAACAATAAAAATGAACCTCATATCAAAGTCACATATGGCTATATCATTTTAAGTAGGATACCCATGATGACCAATGTGTGCAATTTGATCCTTGGCTGGCACTACAACTGGTATATATGTGTTGCCTATTGCTCTAATGCAATTGTTGAAATAGGGTGAGAACCGAGAATCATGAAGCTTTGAGTACACAGTAGATTGCGACTCCTTTAGTTTTATGTTGTGCTTGACTAGCACTTATTAACACATTTAAGGACTTATCATAATTTTGTACTAATTGTTTCGGTTGACTGTTTAAATCGGTTCTCAACTTGGCTAAATAATTGAGGTCCACAACACATCCACAAGAACATATCAAGAGCTTCAATGGAATTACAATCTCTAGTTGATTTCAGACCATAACTTTCTACTAATGTGTCATGTAACTTTAAAAAACTGCAGGAGTCATCTGAAACATACGATAACAATGTTTTGTTACCCTAAGCTGATCCATAACCCACTAATTCCTAGTTTGTCATGAAGTGACTCTTTTCTTTTTTTGGAGATAAGTTTCAGCATGGTGCATACCTATGAGACCAACTCTTGTAGTAGCTTGTAGAATTAATTTATGATGCTTAACCTCAACTGATGATCCATCTCCATCATTTGAGTCATCACTCTCATTGGAAGTGCTCATCTACAGTTCATGAGAAAATTGATAACATGACAAATGCACATCAATATAACAGAAAAAATCACTTCTTCTGTAACTATACAACAACATATAGTAAATTAATCACATGAATTGGAAAAAATGGATAACAATTAATCTCATACATAGGTATGAGACACATAAAAGAATCACAAGATTAAATAAAAACTCATAGATCTGTATAGAGGATCAAACACAATAAGTTTACATAAAAAGCATAGTTTGAAATAAGCCGACAGATTAATAAAATTAACACAAATAGGTTCTACTTCTTTCCATCTTCATACATCATCTTAAGCCATGCAACTCTCTCTTCATCGGTTTCAAATGAATGAAACACTGTACGATACTCTTGTTTAATAAAAAGTTTGGTTGCAATGTAGTGTTCATCACCTCCTTCGGCTCCATATCTCATAGCCATGCGTAAGTGTTGTATGATCTCATTGTCTAATTTTTCATTCTAGTCAGATGTCATAGAATTGCTAGTAGCAATCACATCAATTAGATGTTTCACTTCCTTGATCATAGGACTCTTCTTTTTTTTTGGGCTAGGAGCAATGCCACCTCCCTTACGCTTTCCAACACTGGTCTTCTTATCATGAGAGTTGTCATCATCCCCAATATTGATGATATCATCGTCAACATTAATTAGAGTTGTGCTTTCACGACCACTAGGAATAATTAAAGAATTAGACACATGAATGTTCTGGAACACAACTTCTATCTCATCTAGATTCTCCATTAGTGTGTAACCAAACTTGGTGTACTCTTTGTTGACCTGAAAAAAGATATGCAGAATTATTTACAAAATGGTGCCACAAAGCATTGAATGGGAATATAATTTTATGAATGTCAATGGCATACCGCTATTTTTAAGTTCACCATTCATCAACTGCAACAATTGTTCCATTTTAGACATCGTAACCAAGACTGGTTGCATTCTTTTTTTTAGCTCAATCCATAGTTGGATTCCCTCTTCAAAGCATCCCAACGATTCTTTAGCTTGGTCTGGTCATAGTTTCTATTTGTCTTTGCATTAAATTTTTCTTGTAGATTTTTGTAACCAGTGGCATTCAAGGCCACAATTGCCTATTTCTAACTAGTACTTCATTCCTATATATTTCACAAAATATTTTGGTTGTGCAGGCATCCCAACTTGCTTTTCGTGCCTTTTCTTTCTCCATCTAGTTTGATGCAACATGTTACCACTAGCCACTACTAATGACCTAGCTCAATTGAGCAAACAAGTACAAAACACACAAACCAAGCAATGTATTACCTTTGTAGTGGACGAATCAAGAGATAAACATGGGGTTCAATAGATGGAGACACTGCTAGCTCGCTACTACTACTGTTGCTCCTCTAATGTGTGCCGCTGCTAGCCATTGTCCTCTCTGGTATGAACCGACACCAACACTTGTTCTCTCCACTGTGTGAGCTGCCACCTCCTGCCTCCTTTGTGCCACGCAGTACCTACCGCTTCTTGTCCCTGATGCGCACAACTACCATCTCCTGTGTGCGGTGCACCGGCCGCTAACACTCCTCATCCTTGATGTGCGTCGTGCCGCCTCTTCTCTTCTCTGCTTCACGCCGCCGGTCGCTCCTCTTCTGTATTGTGCACAGCCCACTCTCTTGGCTCCTGAAAACCCTAGCTTGGGTGGATGCATGGGAACTTGGGGCAAATGGCCAGGTGCGTGGGAGGTGGGTTTATCCTATTTACTAAGTAACATTTGTGGATGAATAATTTAAACTTTAAGTGATATTGGCTTGTAAATCTATAAAAAGCTTGGCTATTACAACTACTCGGTGTAGTACAATTGTGTCTTCCTAGATTTTTTAGATTCTCCGTACCTGGCTCAAAAGCTAGGCTATTTGTGAGAACTGCTAGCTACTAGAACTTGCCTAGAATCCGGAACATGCCCTCAGTTCTGCACTTCTGCATGAGCGCATGCCTGAATTCATGCGTATCACAGGAGCAGCACGTTTCTTAGATAATACTAGTAGAAAAAAATCGGTCTGTACAATTAAACTAATTTCGAACAGCACTACTACTGTATTATATTTAGATCTGGTAGTTTGATACTCGTGCAGGGAGAATTTTGTAAGGAGCCACTGATCGAATTTCTATGTGAAATTTGAGCACGGCGGTCTTAAATGCGGGCGAAAAAGCCGATGGTTCCATCCATGGGCGGGCGAGTTTCGAAATTCAGATAGCTCAGCGATCGAGCAGCAATTCGATGTCAGCTCAAATGGCCTAAATCCGATGCACGGCAGGGCACGGCAGATGCAGATGCAGAGAAGGAAGAAGACGACGACGACAGCGAGACGGGCAGGGCAATTACTCCTGCTGGCTTCTGCGTTCATGCCCCCTCATTTAATCCAAGTAATTTTCGAGTAGTAATTTGCTTACTGGTACATGAACCTTCCCGGTTCATCTCACTGAAAACCCTTTCAAATACTCAAATATCTCTGAATTGAAATGGAAGCACCGTGTTAATAATCACGTCATGGTATTATCAATGATATCTGATCGATTTAAATAGGGACATAATTTAAGGGAATGCCTTAGTATGTATATTGGTTTAAAAAACAAATCTGAGTTTAATATCCTATTAACCATATATGAACTCTCTTGTGTATCTCCTATCTAAAAAAAATAGTTCATAAAACCTGTCTATACATTTCTTTACTTTTCATTAGCTCCGCTCTTATGTCTAACGATAGCTGATCTGATTAGAAAACCCATATTATCAAGTCAATAACTATGGATTCTTTGACCTGACTCATATCGGTTGATCAGCTGTGTTTGATTGTCTGATTTCTGGGATAATATTGTTCTAAAACCAATACGAAATCCAGCGTTTTCAAAGGAATTAGCATTAGCTGACGAAAAGCTAGCTAAGAGCCCTCGCATTGATCACTGGCCAAGTCGATTACTGACAACGTACGATGACTTGTCATCAAGGTAACGTCGATTTCTCGCCAACTAGCAAGCTAACTACTCTCAGACTCTCAGTACAGTCGTACTAGCAGTATCACATCATGTATGACTTTCTACTGTTCACGCAAAAATGCGCAATTAAGTACTCACTAATTAGCATATATAATCATGCCATTAACCAGTTATGTTACGTGCATACTGCATCTACATGCGTACTCTAGATCAACATCTGCAGCTGCCTGATCGATCGAGTACCTACTGTTCTTAATTTCAATTCTTACCAGCCGACCTGCCGTCTAGCTACTGGAGTACTAATCCATGTCATTATATTAAGTGCGTAATCATCCGGGGATAATTATTGGCGCCTTTGTTTCGGATTGACCCTACCACACCAACAGTACCATCTAGCAGTTAAGTGCTACTTACTCCAGTTCTAGTATCCTATGACAAATGTGATTAATGCATGGCTTCTATTCTTGGAATTGAATAGGGTATTTTCAAAAAATAGAGCATTTAATTTAATTCATGTAAAAATTATGCAAAATTTTTGTGTTCTAAAGAAAATGCTGATAAGTAAAATGCTTGCTAGATTCTAAAATTAAAAATCGGACAAGTCAATATGATATCGAGTCGCTCAACCAAACAACCCCGAATACTAGAAATTAATTTAATTATACTAAGGTCCTGTTTAGAACAGCTCCAGCTTCAGAATTTTTTTGGAGCTGGTCTAACCTAGCTCTAAAAAATCCTGAACCTGGAGCTATGGATGGATTAAATATATTTAGTCGAGTAATTTAGTTTTTATTTTATATTAAAAATAAAAGTTTAAACTATTTTATTATATTATATAAATCATCAGCTTTAGTATGAATCTTGAAGTTGGAGCTATACCAAACAGGACCTAAGAGAGTAGTTACTAGTAGTTCACTCGTCAGTTTCAAGTTTTCAACGGGTAAAATTATTTCAGGGTGATGAATTAATTAGCAGGGGAACTTTTTGCAAAGAGTGATTCTTGGGGTACTAAAACGCATCATAATTTTAGTATCTCTTAGTAAATGAGATACCAATAGATATCAAAATTAACACTAAAAATTATAATTTCCTCTTTAAAACAGTAAAATTTTCCTTTTGCAAAAGCATCGTCTATGGATCGCTGCTTAAGCGAGCTATAGCTAGCTGTCCGGCCGTTGAATTGAAGAGTCAAACTATCTCATTCTCATACACAGTATACATGAGCCCCACAATTAATATATCTATCGTACATTGGATCCCTCCAACCTATATACTTATATGTCGTGGGAAGAAAAAAACAAAGAAAATTAAACAGAAAAAAGAGAAAATTTGCAGTAATAATACATGGTGTTAATTAAAAAACGTACATTTTTCTGCAGATTATCAAGTTCATCAAGAAGCAAGTGTAGTGGGTGGTGTAATGCTAGAAAGATCCTCGCTTGGTAGCTCGTTTTCTTCTTCTTCCTCGAGATCATGAGACGAGGCAGCGGACGAGCAGGAGCAGGAGGGATCTTTTGATCGGCCGCCGCATTGCTCCATTAATGTTGCGGCGGAGGTGGTGGTGGTGGTGGTGACGTCGCAGGCTGTGCTCGTGCTGGCGGTGCTGCGGCTGCTGCTCGTCGTGGTCGTCGTTGAGGTGGTTGTTGCGGCGGCGGCGGCGAGGGAGATGAGCAGGTCGACGAAAGCGCCGACGATGAGGGCGTGGTTGTGCTTGCTGTTGACGCGGAGGTACCAGACGAGGAGCTCCTCCAGGGAGTCCCAGCCGCGGAGACCGTGCGCCGCCACCATCTCCTCCATGGAGGACCGGAAGTCGCGGTACGGGTCCTCCGAGTCCACCGCCACCGCCACGCTCTCCTCTACAAGCGAAGGGGGCGGCGCCGGCAGCTGCTTCTCGTCCACGTCGACGTCTCGTCCCTTGTCGTCGTGGGACGCGGACGTCGAAAGCACTTGCTCCGCCGCGGCCGCCGCAGGTGACGCCACGACCTTGACCTCCGACGCCGCGGTGGCCAGGATGGAGTTGGTCGGCGGCCCCGGGTCGAAGAAGAAGCGGTCGGTGGACGTCCGGCCGAGGCTACGGATAACCGCCTCCGACCACTCCTCCGACGCCGTCGTCGTCGAGAAGCTGTCATCCCCGTCCGGCAACCTCTCCTCCTCATCCTCCTCCTCGTCGTCGAACTCGAAGCCGTAGTCATCGGCGGCAAAGTAGTCGAAGTAGACCGAGTTGACCGTCTTGTACATCTCACCGGCCTTCCGGTTCCGGGGCCTGGCAGCAGCCGCAGGGCTACCCCTCACACACGCCGCTGCGGTAGTAGTACTGCAAGGGCAGTCGTTGCCGTCGTCGTGGCGGAATGAGACGGTCTGGGGGTTGTTCACGCACGGCGGCCACTGCCACGGCGGCGACGGCGCCGTGGGCGAGGCGCCGGCACCTGCAGCGGATGAGCCCGCGGCGACGACTAGCCTGGAGAAGATGGAGGTGAGGCCGCTGCCGCCCTTCTTGCCCATTGGAGAGCGAGCGGAGGCAGTGGATCAGCTAGCTACCTAGCAGCTTGGGCCGGCGAGCTGCATGTGTACGTAGAGAGAGAGAGAGAGACCGAGAGGAAGAACATGGGATGGGGCCGTGGCTCATGTGCCTGTATTTATCTCGGAAATAAATTGCATCTTCAAAGTACTAAAGTAATCTTACGATGAAGTAGAACACAGAAAATAAGTCCTTTGTATTAGAATTTCATTTGAATTAGCGTCACTTGAATTTAACGATTGAGAACTAATTTAGCGAGGTCTTACGGAAGAGGTAGGGTACGTTTGGATGTCTGAATCCGCGTTTGAATATACGATACAGATTTGCGGTATTTAAGTACTGTAGCAGATTTAGGTGTTTAGTTGTCCGTACAGACAGATTCAGCGTGTATTCATAGATTCAAGAATACAGTCTTAGCCTGTATTCGTGGATACGCTCTAATCGGCCTTCACTTATATCTAGGACGGTGGGATTCAACTACTGTAGCATGAAACTCACTTATCAGCCGCACTAAAATCAACTTACATCCGTTCATACAGCCTCAAATCTAACATACTAAATTGAAAATCAGCATACCTGTATCTGCTCATATGGTCTTATATACAACCAATAAAACAGTCTTTTTTTTTAAAATACGACTCCGCCCATCCAGGTTTCCCTCATCCAGAATATACAATATCATCTTTTAAAAGCAACCAAACATATCCTTAAAGTTCAGACAAAATTTAGTGAAAAAGGGGGGAATTTTTCACAGAACGGAGCCTGAAATTTCAGAGGACTGAACTGCTGTTTGTGAAGAACTTCAGTAAAGTTCATACTTTCCAGATGTTACTCTAGGATCAATCAGCAGTGTGCAGCAGTTGCGGTTGGATGCGCATCTAACGTTTTGTACACTAGCGCTTGAATGATCGGAGTACAGAAACAGTGGAAGATTAGTACCAACATCCAGCTGAGTGGTTGGTTGGTGAGTGCAGTAAATATTGGATATAGTAAATGTACTAAATCCTCTCGATCGGGGTGTGGCTTAACCAGCAGCTTAATTAAATTCTATAGTACGCCTTGTTTTGTGATTTCGATACATTCCGGCCGTTTCGATCGAGATCTCCGTTTCCGTTTGTTGCCTGCAGCGTGCTAGTTGGTCTTCAGAACTGTAATGGTTGTTTGGAGCGACGCAACGGCTAGAGCTAGTGGGCGGCAGACCATTTATGGAACATAGATGAGCCGTTGTTTACTACTGCTAGTCTGCTGCTTATTGATTTCCTAAAATAAGTTATTTTAGATTTATATCTAATTATTTAAATTATTTAAATAAGTCGTTTTGTATTTTATTATATATTTTAG
The DNA here is from genome assembly GCA_000418225.1 of Zizania latifolia. NCBI lineage: Eukaryota > Viridiplantae > Streptophyta > Magnoliopsida > Poales > Poaceae > Zizania > Zizania latifolia. The sequence goes on along the minus strand of KE371174.1, from coordinate 502,436 downwards.
ATTTCTATATTTTTGATGGTGTACTAATTCCTCTTTGTCTTCCGTACTGTTTTTACTTCCATATCGTATTTCATATGAACAAATAAAAAAAATAGACACTAATTAATCACTTCTTAGTATCTGAAATCATATCTTAAACGACTTACTTTTTTAAACTGGAGGGAGTACTTATCTGCGAAATCTCATCAAATTAATGGCTATCATGATGCAACCTAAGGTTATGGTCATATTTGTTTCAAACTTGGAATTATAGTTTATAAGTTGAAGTATTCGATTTATTATTATGACTTATTATAATCTGTAAATTAGATTATATTAATCTAATAAGTTGATAGAAGACAATTTATTTAACCTAATACTTTAGAAAAATTAAAATATGTATTATAACTCGATGAAAATTACCTAATGCGACCCTATACACAAACCCCTGCATATAGGTGGCCAAATGGGTGGCCGGGCACTAGCAAATTTGTTCTCCCGTGACATCCCCTTCTCTTCTCCAAATCTGGCTAGTAACACTACTTATTTTATTACATCTCAAGGGAGTCAAACTCAATTGGTCGATGAAGAGAGATGCATGAATGTTTTCATAATATTGCTAATGCTGTAATTGCTAGAAGAAAGTAATTCAATTTGATATTTTACAAAGATTCTGCAAATCCAAACGAATGTTACAAATGAATAAACACGTCATCTAAAATGTTGAGGGCATTACAGACTTTCGCCAACCAAATACAATAATCCATGCTACATGCTAGCAACAACTGATAGTTTATTTTCTTCCTTATAATAATTATTATAAGGTATGCTAGCTATTATAATCTTTACTTATAGGCTAGATTACAATAAGTCAATAATCCAAACAAAAACAAACAAAACCAAGTATTGTACACCTTAATATATGCACTGAAACTCTTATATACTCCAGGTTTCTCTGTCAGATGTACCCTGTTTCTGAATTCATGAGCGGTACGTATCTGAGGCATACATATGAATGGAACCCAAAAAAAAACCTTATGAATTCGAAATGGATGCCATGTTGCCCTGAATTTCTGGCGATGATACGAACAAAATCAAGGGTTCCATCCGGCAATGAAAGGGCTCTCCGGAATTGACGACTTTGATGCATGGATCTCTAGGCAACTTAACTGCATTTTCTGCCTGTCTATTGTTTACTACTTCATCGATCAATCGGCTCTTAAATCTTAATGAATGGCTAGCTAGGATTAGTGGCATATAGCACTATATATTACTCCCGGTGGAATAATCATATATTAATGTCACATGAAGCGGAGGAAAATGCACTTCAGACTATATATACTTCCAGTGTTTTTGCACAATATCTACTCCGATCCTCCGGTTTCTAAAAACAAGTCGTTCTAGACTTGATTTCAAATAAGAAGGAGTGAATAATTAGTGGGTGATTTCTAAAAGCAGGTCATTTTAGACTTAATTTTAAACAATAAGGAGTGAATAATTAGTGCGTACTTTTCTTTTTGCCCTATTAAATATAGTGTGGAAGTAAAGACAGCGCGGGGGACAAAGAGAAAGTAGTACTCTATGAGAGGTATAGACGTCCAAAATACACAATAAAATACAAAACGACTTGTTTTAGGCAACTCTTAATACAAATCTAAAACGACTTGCTTTATGAAACTAGAGGGAGTAAATAGCCACAAAAAATTATCAGGACATATCAATATGTGATCTGTCGCTTTACAAACATGCATGATAAAATTCAATGTATACACATTAAAAAACAATTATTATTTTGTTGACACTAGAATTTAGACTGACAGGCTTAATGAGAGAGAGAAAGATTACCGTCGGTTAAAGGCTAGGCTTAGTGGGTCGCCATTATGAGGATTGATAAGGTGTCATAAAGATTTGACATACAGCAAGCCTAATTAGTTGCGTGACATGCTAAGTAGTGGGATGTACTTCTGTTTTGCCGTATAATTTACTACCACATAAATAGTCTTTAGTGACATAACATTAGTGATGGATAAAATATACACGTCACTAATATACCTTTAGTGACAGATATGTTTATAGCTGTTACTAAAGACTTACCTTTAGTGACGGGCCTCAACTATGTTCGTCACTAATAAGGGATCCTAAACTGCTAAATTTTAGATCTACCTTTAATGACGGGTGTTCTGTTGATCCATCACTAAAGACCTTCTCATTATTAAATGTTTATAAGACTTCACCACAGCCCTTGTTCATATCAGATTTAGAGAATTCTCATTACTGAATGTTGAATGCGTTCAGTTTCAGCATTAAATATTGAATTTGCATTTACAAATGAAGCATTTAGCATATGTAATGACGATCGTTATTTGTAATTCATGCAGAATAGAATCTAACGGGTATGAAGAGGTGCTGACAAAATATTAGCTTATCTTTCTTGCCAGCTTAATCAGCTCTTTGATATAATCTAATAGCATATTCTTCATTATATAAATTATATGCACAAAGTTACACTCATGGGCATTAATTCATGCCAAAACATCTTTCTCCAATGTTATCTTTGATCTACGTTACATGGTTGTGACTCTACATTCTTCTATGAATTTTCAACAGTGTTGTACATCTTCAAATAGGATCTACACGATCAAAGAATGAAGATGACAAGGCCCTTGTCTTATGTTAGGAAAGAAAACGATATGTTCTAGAAGCACTTGATGGGATATGTGCATTTGTAGTTGCTCACTTCGCTTATATTCAATCACTGAGACACATAGGATTTGCACTAAGAAAATTTTTAGATCATGAAGTGCTAACAGATTCTTTGTTGTACACATCAACATCTTCAACACCAAAGCCTCCTACTATCAGGCAGAAACCATTGAACCATTGCTTTTAGGCTAGTGTTCTTTTACCCGTCCAAATTTTCAAAAATTTTCTATGCGCTGATCTTTAGTGACGGATGACCTGTTGACCCGGCACTAAAGACCTACCTTTAGTGATGGGTGTCCTGTAGGCCCGTCACTAAAGACCAGCGCATATGAATTTTTTTGAAAATTTGGCGGGCAAAAGAACACTAGCCTAGAAACACACACCACTATTATAAAGCCCTATGCCCCCCTCTCCAGTCTCTACTCTCAACCATTCTACACCTCCCTCCCTTGCTCTCTCTACTTGATCTTTACCATTATCATCTTGAGCTCTATCAACGGTGGTCGATGTCACCGCAAGATCTACCCGACGGTGACTAGCGTCACCTCATGCTCTACCCGACCATGAGCTCCTCGATATTGAGCTGCTTTGACAAAGGGTACATAGTTAATGCCATTGCTTCAACAAATCCTACTGCCTGCTCTCCTCCGTTGTTGTCACCTCCTCTTCTCCTTCTTTATCATCATCGCCTCTCCTCCTCCATTGTGGCTGGGGGTAGATGAAAGTACATCTTGATGCATCTAGGCCCCTAATTTATTTTGGTGTATTAATGATAATAGCGATCAAATGCTACTAACATTGTTTCTAAGATAAATGCAGATATTCAAGTTTAAGGTGGCATTGTGACTCAATCAAAATTTGGAGAAATTGCCTTTTTAGTTCTACTTAGACTCAAAATGTGCAAATTGTTTTTATTTCATATTATCTTGAGTCTAGATTTGTCGTACTATCAAAAGGGATGCGTTGACTAATGATCCAAAGCTAAGTGCTTAAAGCAAAATCTTCTTTAAAAAGTTTTGGAATTTTTTCTAAGTTGGATTTTGGCTTTCCAGCAAAGCCGGATAATCCGAATATGTCCGGAGTATCCAAAAATTGCTTTCTATTGAATTTATTTTATACGTCAGAGTATCTGGACTCAAGCCGGATAATCCAAAAATTGTGTTCTGTTTTGATTTATTTGCACGTCGGACTATCCGGGTTCAAGCCAGATTATCCAAAAACTTGTTTCTGTTTTAGTTTTCTTTGAAGCCCGGAACATCCAGAGTTATCTGAATGATCCAAAAATTGTGTTCTATTGAATTTTTATTTGTGAGTCAGAATATCTAAATTTTGATAAGATAATCCAAAAATTGCTCTCTGTTGGATTATATTCCGTGGCCCGGAGCATCCGGACATTGGTTGGATGATTCGAAAACACCTTTCTGGTTGAATTTACTTTTGGCCCAGAATATCCGGATACAAGCCAGACTATCCGAAACTTTGGGTCTATTTTGCATTTTTACTAGTCCGGATCATCCGGTTAAACCTGGATTGTCCGGATGAACAGTACGTGATTTTTGACCTAATGGCCAGATTTGGGACAGGGGTATAAATACATTTTCTCTCCCATAATCAGGGCACGTGATTTCAAACCCTAGCAGCCCTGCTATATTTCTCTCTTTCTCTCTAGTGCTTGGTTCTTGATTGGATCCTAAGAGTTGATTGAGAGTTCTTCACAAACTCCTCGTGTTCTTAGTTGATCTAGACTTTGGGAGTTGTTGTGGTGTGTGCATCATGTTCTTCGTGATTTTCTTGAGCATACATCTTGGATCACGTTAACGGGTTCATTACTTTTAGAGGTGATCCCTCCTAGACGGCTAAGTGTCAATCCGCGAGTACCCGAGAGATTATGGGTGACTGGACAAGTTTATACACGGCCTCGCCTCGGTTTCAAAAGAGGTAACATAGTGGATATCCAAGGCTTGAAGTGGTGAGCGCTTCATGAGGATTAGGGTTAAAAGAGACCCGGCCCTTTGGGGTTTTCTCAACGGAGACGTAGGATCGTTGAAGACGTAGGATCGTTGAATCCGAACTTCGGTGAAAAATCATTTGTGTCCATCCTTGCATTTGCTAGTTATATTTACTATTGATCTACCTATTAACTAGCAATCATATGCTTCATTGAATCATTGCTTTCAAAGTTCTTTGGTTACATCATATTCCACAATATTTACTGTTTTAGATCTGTTGTGTCCGGATCATTCAGTTATACCCGAAATAATCCAGACCATCAGAAGGTTTACATTTCATCCGGTACCCGGAGTATCTAACTAAGTCCGGATAGTCCGGGCCCTGGAAGTTAAAACTAACAAGTTTAGTTGAAATTTTTTAGATTGCTTATTCATCCCCTCTAGGCAACTTTCAATTGGTATCAGAGCAGACTCTTCTCGAAGGCTTAATCGCTTGAAGAGTAAAGATATCGAAAGAGTAAAATTCCAACAGCACCGATAAAAATAGTGTTGGAGAGAAGAAAGGAGCAGCATATCCTTTTAATTACTCCAAACTAAATTCGAATAATAATTATCTCTCTATGCCAACTGGTCGTGCACCTTACTTCGATGGTACACACTATGCGGCATGGAGATATAAAATGAAGTTGCACTTAATCTCAATGCATCCAAATATTTGGAAGATTGTGTGCATAGGTGTAGATGTGGATGATCGTCAACTAACAGCCGATGAAGAACAAGCTATTCACCATAATGCTCAAGCAGCGAGCATAGTACTTGCCACGTTGAGTCCTAAGTTGATGGACTTGAGGAAGCTAAAGAAATATGTGAAACTTTACAAATTGTCTATGAAGGTACATCTTTAGTTAGAGAATTAAAGATTGATCTTCTTGAAGTAAAGCTCAAAAGATTTATCATAGAAAATGATGAGACTCCTCAAGAGATGTATGATCGTCTCATGGTTCTTGTAAACAAGATCAAGGGTCTTGGAAGCGAAGAAATGACCGATCATGTGGTGGTGAAGAGATTGCTCTGGGCTATAGTGCCAAGGAATCCTACCTTGGTGACTCTAATCCGGGAGCGCAAATAATTCAAGAAGATGACTCCAAGTGATGTGCTAGGGAGAATAATAGCATATGAATTGATGGAAGAAGCCAAGGAAGTTAAAGACCTTACCAAGCTTTAAAATAATAAGGGCAACGGTGTGGTTCTCAAAGCTAAAAAGAAAAAAGAGTCAAGTGATGATAAAAGCAATGATGAAGAGCTCGTGTTATTTGTCAAGAAGTTTAAAAAGTTCATGAAGAAGGGTGGCTTTGATAAATACAAGAAGAAGAATGATAAATCAAAGAAGAGGAAGTCAAAGAAAGGGTGTTATGAGTGTGACGACATTGGCTATTTCAAAGCCGATTGTCCTAAGAAGAAAGAGTAAGACAGCAAAGAGAAGCATAAGTAAAAGAAGAGAAAGAAATGTGGTCATGCTCACATAAGTGAAGAATGGAACTCTGATTCTGAGTCTGAGTCGGACTCTGACTCTAGCAAGAAGAAAGTCGTCACCATCGCCATCGCCTTCGCCAACGTCATGACTCCAAAGCCATCACTATTTGGAGATTCTAGCAACGACGACATCATCTTCCCTGAGTGTTTCATGGCAAAAAGTAAGAAGGTAACTATGATGTCTAAAGTTTTAGATAAAGATGAGCATAGTGATTATAGCGATGATGAGTCTAAATTTGATGATGACATGTTTAAAAATATGAATAAGAAAGTTTTATCAAAGTTTAAAGAACTTATGAAAACAATAGAGGCGTAAGAAGCAACTCTAGAGAAACAAGATGATCTTCTCATTAATGAGAAGGAGAGGAATCTTGAACTTGAGCGGCTTCTTGCTAAGGAAAAATAAAAAGGTAGACAAATTGACTAAACAATCTAGTTTAGTAAATGATTCCACAAGGAATTAGAGGAAAAACTCAAAACTCTGAAGAGAACAATAAGAGCCTTAAAAAGAGAGTTGAGTCTTTAATGACTCATCATATTTCTATTCCTTCTATTGCTTCCACAAGTAATGGTTATTCTAAATGTTACAATCTTGATATTTCTGCTTATGAGACTAACATGAAAAAAATAGAAGTCTTGAGAAAGGAGAATGAAAGGCTTGGCACTTTGGTAAGCTATGTGTACATGAAAGCCTATAAGTCAAAGGATGTCTTATTCAAGACTCTCAACACTCAAAACAATGTTGAGAAGCGTAGTCTTGACTTTCATCCAAATGAAAGCGAGGAAAATTCCAGAAGAAGGTATAAGGGTAAGGAAATCATTAAGTTTGTGAATGAAGAGCAAAGTCCAAAGAAAACTAACACCAAGCCATTTGCTCCACAAGCTACTTTTTATGCCTCGTACCTCATTAAGAGAAACCACTGTGGTAAAGTAGTTGCTCAGTTTGACGGTAGCAAAAATAAAAAACCATTGAGATGTATTTGGATTCCTAAAGTTCTTGTGACTAACATTGAAGAACCCAAAAAGATTTGGATACCTAAAATGAAGAACTAATCTTTCTTGTAGGAATACTCCTCCGGTAGATCAAGTTGGGTGATGGACAGTGGATGTACCCATCACATCACCAAAGAAAAGAGTATGTTCATTTCCTTTGAGCCAAATCAAGGTAATCATGAGTCCACTGTATTTGGTGACAATAGAAAAGGAAAGGTAATGGAAGTAGGTAAAATTTCTATCTCAAATGGTAACTCAATTTCAAATGTTTTACTAGTTGAGTCATTAAGTTATAATTTGCTCTCAAAATCTCAATTATGTGAAATTGATTATAAATGCATTTTTTACTAATGAGGGTGTGACCGTTTTGAGAAGTAGTGACAGCTCCGTAGCCTTTACGGGTAAGTTAAAAGGAAAACTTTATCTAGTCAATTTTGCACTAGATGAAGTTAAACCTAAAACTTTCTTGGTGGCTAAGACTAGCATGGTTTGGTTATAGCATCGCCGACTAGCTCATATTGGGATAAGAAATTTATGAAAACTTCTTAAAGGGGAACACATCCTAGGTCTAATAAATATTGTGTTTGAGAAAGACAGTTTGTGTAGTGCATGTTAAGCCGGTAAACAAGTTAGAGCATTACACACCACCGAGAATATAATGATAACAAGAAGGCCACTAGAGCTTCTACATATGAATCTCTTCGAACCAGTGGTGTACCTAAGCATTGGCGGTAATAAATATAGTTTAGTTATTGTTGATGATTATTCTCGCTTTACTTGGGTATTCTTTTTGCATGATAGGAGTAAGACACAAGGTGTGTTCAAGAGCTCTGCAAAAAAAGCTCAAAATGAGTATAAAGTTAAGATCAAGAAAGTAGGAAGTGATAACGGGAATGAGTTCAAAAACACTAAAGTCAAAGACTTTCTTGATGAAGAAGGTATGAAGCATGAATTCTCCACTCCTTATGATCCACCTCAAAATAGAGTGGTGGAATGAAAGAATCAAACATTGATCGAGGCAGCAAGAACAATGCTTAATGAATACAAGACTTTAGACGTATTTTGGGCAGAAGCAATCAATATTGCGTGTCATGCAATCAACCATCTTTATCTTTATAAAATCCTTAAAAAGACAGCATATAAGCGTCTAACTGGTAACAAATCAAATGTTTCATATTTTAGAGTCTTTGGGAGTAAGTGTTTTATTTTGAGTAAGCGACCAAGAAATTTCAAATTTGCCTCTATGGTTGATGAAGGTTTCTTAGTTGGTTACGAGTCAAATGCGCATGTCTATCGTGTTTTCAATAAAATCTCTGATATTGTTGAAGTCACGAGGGATGTGATATTTGATGAGACTAACGGCTCTCAAGTAGAGCAAGTTGATGTAAGTGATGTAGGTGAAGAAGAGCCTCCATGAAAAGTAATCAAAAACATGCCAATTGAAGACATTAGACCAGGAGAACAAGAACCTATAGATCAACAACAACCTCAAGTTAAAGAATGTGAAACACAAAAAACTCAAGAGCAAGAGGTGGTGGACAAGGAGCAAGAAGTTTAAGAAAAAGTTGACCAACCACCTGTACAAATTCAAAGAATTTATCAAGACTTGCAAAGAGACCATCCCATAGATAACATTCTCGGTGATCTACGAAGGGGAGTAACTACTCGTTCTCGTTTATCAAATTTTTATGAATGTTACTCTTTTGTGTCTTCTTTGGAACCTATTAAGGTGAAAGATGCTCTTGATGATACGGATTGGGTAATGGCTATTAAAAAAGAGCTCAACAACTTCCAAAGAAATGAAGTATGGATATTGATAGAAAGACCGAAGTAAAATGTGATTGGCACTAAATGGGTCTTCCACAATAAGCAAGATGAGCACGGCGTGGTTGTAAGGAATAAAGCTAGGTTGGTGGCTTAAGGCTTCACACAAATCGAAGGTTTGGATTTTGATGAGACGTATGCTCCTGTTGCTAGGCTAGAATCAATTCATATATTATTAGCCTTTGTTACTCACCATGATTTCAAGCTTCATCAAATGGACGTCAAAAACACCTTCCTGAATAGACCAATCACTAAATTGGTGTTTGTGGAGCAACCACTAGGCTTTAAAGATCCCAAGTATTTAAACCATGTATTCAAACTCTAAAAGACGCTCTATGGGCTTAAGCAAGCACCTAGAGCATAGTATAAATGTCTTAGGGATTTTCTGTTTAAAAAGAGCTTTGAAATAGGCAAAGCCAATCCTACCCTCTTTACTAAGCGTTTTAATAATGGTTTCTTTATTTGCCAAATATATGTCGATTACATTATATTTGGTTCTACTAACAACAGTTTTTGTGAGGAGTTTAGTAGGATAATGACCAAGAGATTTAAAATATCAATGATGAGAGAGTTGAAGTTCTTTTTAGGATTTCAAATCAAGCAACTCAAAGAAGACACCTTCATTAGTTAAATAAAGTACATCAAAGACATACTCAAGAAGTTTGATATGGAGAATGCTAAAGCCATTAAGACCCCCATGTAAACCAATGTGCATCTTGATTTAAATCAATAAGGAACCGATATCGATCAAAAGGTATACCGTTCCATGATTGGCTCCTTGTTATATTTATATGTATCTAGGCCCGATATAATGTATAGTGTTTGTATGTGCGCAAGATTTCAAGCTGCACCAAAAGAATGTCATTTGGTTGCTGTTAAAAGAATCTTGAGATATTTGGTTAATACTCTAAACCTAGGTCTTTGGTACCCGAAAGGCTCAACCTTTGATCTTATCGGCTATTCGGACTCTGATTATGCCGGTTGCAAAGTGGATAGAAAAAGCACCTGTAGAACCTGCCAATTCCTTAGTTCATGGTCTTCCAAGAAACAAAATTCTATAGCTTTATTCACAGCCAAAGTCAAATATGTAACAACTGGTAGTTGTTGTGCTCAACTCCTTTAGATGAAACAAACCTTAAAAGACTTTAGACATAATGTCACAAAGATCCCTTTATTGTGTGACAATGAGAGTGACATCAAAATAGTCGATAACCCAATTCAACACTCAAAAATCAAATATATTGATATTCGCCATTATTTCTTGAGAGACCATGAGATCAAGAGAGATATAAGCCTAACCCATGTGAGAACAAATAAATAGCTTGTCGATATATTCACTAAACTCTTAGATAAGCATGATTTTATGAGTTAAGAAATGAACTGAATATCCTTGATTCTCGCAACATAGCTTGATACACTTGCATATAAAATTGCCCATGTTGGAAATGAGAAGGTAAATTAATTGCCTTCTTCATATGAAATGGGCTACATTTCAATTAAATGCAAAATTTTCATTATCTTGTTTATGATTCATATGATCTATGTCATGTTTATTTGTGTTGATTCGTGCTTAACATATTTGTGGTAAAATACTATTTTTTTAGCCCAAAAGTTCATGGCATTTGTCCTCTTTGAATTCCCGTGAGTTTAGAAATCTGGAGGTCCCGAATCATCCAGCTAAACCTGGATACTCCGGGCCTGGGATTTTTTAAAGTTCATTTCTGGTGCACCCGAATTATCCAATTAACCCTGGATACTCCGGTTAGCCCAGAAATCCAGATACTCCGGATAACCCCGGAGTGTCTGGGTCGAGCTTTATAAAAGGGGACCCGAACCCTCCAGCTCTCTCGCTCCTCCTCACTTCTCCTCTTCTCCCTCGCTCCAACTCTCGATTTCTCCAGCGGTTTTCTTCGAAACTTGTCCGTGGGAATCGCGGAATCTATTGAGAGGGAGCCTAGGATCCTTCTGGGAGCGCCGATCGTCCTCTATTCGCCTCTTAGTTTGTCTTTAAGGTATCCTCTGTTCTTGCTCTAGGTCGGTGTTTTCCCCCCTAGTCTTTAGGTATTTCTTGAATCTTTTAGGCTAGAAGAGATCTTAGAGAT